>WYDI02038921.1:0-75599 GCA_009867235.2 Psittacus erithacus | reverse complement strand
CATGGTTTAGTGTGAGGTGTCCCTGCCCATGACAGGGGGGTTGGAACTAGATGATCTTAAGGTCTTTCCAACCCTAAGTATTCTATGATTCAAGCTTTAAAGGCACTATGAAGGCAAGATGTCATGGTGTTCCTTGTTGTGTTTCTGGGCACAAGTCTACAACAATTTCCTCTCACTGTTGAGGTACTTAAGCACTACATTAATGAGACTGCTGCAGGCACTAACACACTTGCAGGATCTACGAAAACTTACTAACGATGAGATCAGGAACCACCAGAAGAGCTGGGTGCCTTCAGAGCCACAGAATTTCATTGATGCATACCAAGCTCATGTTAAAGGCAACAAGTAATTGTTTCTTGTGCAGCTGCAACATATTTAAAATGCTTGTAGTGAAGACATTTCCAGCTGCACTCCTACTTCCTTTTCCTCCTTAGATACTGTTCAGCTATTTCTTCATTTGAATTCAATCTCTAAAGCAAAGTACTTTTTGAAGGTGCTGAGGTTGTGTTCTTTGGCAGCCAGCACAGAGAGAGTAATGTTGTTCCATCCTAGGCTGAAAGAAAACTTACTGTATGCTGTCTTCCCCAGTCAGCAAGATTATTTTTTAACAGAGCTACATGGCTGCTGTCTTACCAGCTTCAACAACTCAGTATGCACTCTGTGATGAAAAGAAGCTCTGTTGATTGAGATTTGCTATGCTGTTAAATCAGTCTTAAATCTTGTTGTCTGCCTCAGATCTATAGGCAAAGAATGACCCACCCTCTACATCACAGACTCAGAGATCATGTATTTCTTCATAGTGGGCTCAGATACCACCATCACCTTATGCTGAGCTCTCCATGATGGTGCATCTGGAAGTACAAGGTGAGAAATGTGTGTACCCACAATTACACATGTCTCTGTCCTTGCTCATGGCAGGGTAATAGACAAAATACATTTGAATCAGGCGCCCTAAACCTGCAACATAAGGTGTCCTGGGAATTTTGAATTTCTGCATAGAGTCTACACATCTGATACCTTCTTAAATACTCATTATTAGTCCTTTTGTTCTGCAGAACAAGTCCAAGAAGAGTTGGATGCTGTCATGGGTCCATCCTGTGGAATTAAACATAAGAACCAAGTGATCCTGCTACATGCAAATGCAGTTCTAAATGAGATTAAGTGTTATAGCAGCACAAGTGCAATACGGTTTATGAGTACCCAGGATACCACACTGCAAAACTTCCCCATTACTAAGGAGATATTAATGCCACTAAGGCATATTAACACCTCAAAGGTCTGGGGACAATCCTTAGGCTGAGCAAAGCCAAGCAACAGACCTCTCTTATATTTTGTCCCTGGTTGCAAAACTATCCAAAGGTGAGTTTGAACAACTTTTGAGGAACTCTTCACTGTGAATAGGATGTGGACATTATCTACACCTTACAATATGAATAAACCTGTACACCTCTCCTTTTGCACAGCTTTACCATACAGTTTACTTTTATCATTTTAATATACAGGATTTCAAGTGTTAGATCAGTATAAAGGTACCAGTATAATGACCTTAGGCTTCTTTTAAATGGTACAAGTTACATATAATCCCCCCAGAAATTTTAGAATAACAGTGTCTGTATATGCATTTATTATATCAGCAGAATACTTTAAATCCATACCCAACCTCATGTAGATTGGCTTCCCAATGGATAACATCTATGTGGCTTTAGGGGAACACGTCTTTGAGAAAATCAAGATCAGAGTCAGGGGTCTTGATCAGTGTTGAGCCTGCAGTTCAGTGGTGTTCAGGGTTTTCCCCCCAAAGTTTCTGATTACTGTAATTACTGCATCCTCTGGTGTTCTAAAATAACTCTGTAAGAGCACCTAACAATTTCTAAATAAGCCATTCTGTACAAGATAGCACAGCGTGACCCTATTTTTCACTCCAGAGTAATTAGTTGCACTTGCATTGGGCAATGTCAAGTGAGCAATTGATATCTTTGCAGTCTAAGTCAAGCCACTAGTTTTTGGCTCTGTGAAGAAGATCCTTGTATATTCATTTTGTCTTTCAGTGGGGCACCTTAATTTTCCCCAACATATTTTCTGTCCTGTATAATCAAGTGCAGTGGAAGAGTCCCTGACACTTTAACCCTCGTCATTTCACAGACAAGATGGAAACTATGAACAGAGAAGCTTTTATATTGTTTTCTGCCGGTAAGAGCAATCTTCAATATTACCTACAGCTGTCCTACAGTGACTGTTTCACAGGCCAAGACTTTCTTAATATCTGATCTCCTCCTACATTTATTTATCTTTATTTATCTCCATAAATATCTTTATTTATTTCCATAGTAAAGTCTAGGTAGCAAACAAATGGAGGTGGTGATTTTGGAAACTATTTGCATAGCACATTTTTTCTGAAATATTTTCTTAAAGTGCTGGTCTTCAGAGCACAGAGATCCCATTTATGTGTAACTGCAACTAACTAGGAAATTCTTTATAAACCTTTGAACTATTTCTGCTAGTATTTATTTCTAAATTATTTTCTAGGTCTTCTAAGATTATGAACACAGGTTTGAGCCCATAAAACAACAGGATGATGTTTCAGTGGTAAAGTTATTTAGCCTAAGACTTGGGTGACCCCTTTTTTTCCCATTTTGCCACACTTCTATGATTCTGGGGATGTTGCTGAGACACCCATTGTCCTTGCTTCCAAAGAGTAAACCAGCACATTGCTGTGCTTTGCAAGGAAACATACACTCGGATGGTACAGTAACATGGACATGTAGTACCTTACATATGTTGAATACCTTTTTTTTCATAGTCCTGAACTACAGGCTATGGATTTTCTTTCTCTCCATATCACAAATTGTTGGAGAAACAGAAACTACATCATACAGAAATCCATTTAATAATTCTGCCAGATAGCAGGAATTATTGGTGAGAGGTTTGCAAAATAGTATGAGAAGATTCTGTGCACAAAGGGTAGCTTGGGAGTGGATTCAGGAAGTGTGAGGAGACGGAGGAGGGACAGTCTCCCCTGCCCTCTATAAACTGTCCCTTATCATCTACTGCTCCAGGTGTTGCAGGCTCTTCACTTGTATGGTAGCTTCTTTCGCCTGAACTCTACCCATATCTCATGCTAGAGAAATAGCATCAGCAGCCATAGCAATGAGTCATTGATCTTGACAGATCGTTCACAGCATGGAGTGAAAGACATTGATGACATCCCCCAACCCCAGCTGTGCAAGACTTCTGCTGTCCCTCACTACACACTGAAGGGAAAAGATAGGGATGGTGGCCGGACTGGGACTTGCTCGTCACCAGATGAGAAAAGTCGGACAGACCTCTTAAAGTGACTGCTTGACTCCTAAAACTGTATCTACCAGAGACAAATGAACTCCGTGAATAAAATGGCACAGTGCGTGGTCCCACAGCCTGCGCCCGTGAAGGGCGAGGAGGCCCCTCGACGACACAGCTCGCCTCACGCGGGTTTCCCGCTCACGCCACACCCAACATGGCGGCTCTGTCCGCCCACCACACTCAAGATGGCGGCTTGCCCACAGTCGGGCTCTCGTCAAAGGCCGCACTCAAACGGCAACCGGGAGCGTTCTTGCTCCCCTTCCGTCGTCCGCCGTACTTATGGCGCCGTGGGGAAGCGCGGGGCACCGCCGGCGGAAGCGGCGGAAGGCTTTGGAAATCGGACTTGGCGGGGCGGAAGTCGCTGAGGTGGACGGAGGTGGCGGCAGCGAGCGACGATGAACAACAAATTCGACGCGTGAGTTGGCGCTGTGACCCTCCCCAATCCCCCCGCACCGCTGCGGGGCGCGGCGCGGCCCCGCGTCCTACCGGCCGCTCCTCTCCCCCCCGGCTCGGCGCCGGCTGAGCCGGATGCGATGAGTCACGGGGCCGCGCGCGCAGCCCCGTTCCTCCCCCACCCCGAGCCCGGCCCGGCCCTCCTCGGGCGGCGCTGCCTGGCTCCGAGGAGTGGGGGCAGCGGTCCGGCGGCGCCAGCCTCTGCTCGTGGCGGAGCATCCCTCAGCGCGCACTGCCGTGGGGCGGGCCGCCTTTTGGCCCCGTTTCTCCCTCTTCTTTTCGCAAGGAATGGGGTGGGCAGAGGGACCCGTGGGGTTCAGGTGTCTGCTTGCTTGAGGGGCTGTCTCTGCTGTGCTTAGGGGCGTGGGGAGTTGGGCGGGAGCGAGTCAGCAAAGTTACAGTGACAGGGCTTCCCTGTTTGCCTCCTGAGTAGCTAGGGATCCGGACAAGTAGCTGGGGGTGTCTGTGGCAGATGAATGCCTAGTTCAGACTGCTTGAGTTTGTTCTAAAAAGCCGTGTTGTTGCTTGCTTGCGCTTTAAAGTATGTGTCTGAGATGCCTGTGGTGGACTCTGGGTATGCAAAGTAGTAGTAGGTTTTACTCTGTGTGTTGTCAAGTGTAGATTTCCAAACGCTGGTAGCCCTTATACTACAGAGGAGCTAAAAAGCAGAGACTGCTGGGGCTTGGTATAAACCTCCTCAGCTCTGCAACGTAAGACTCACTCTCTTTGTTCGGTTTCTTTATCAGTTTGAAAGATGACGATAGTGGAGACCATGACCAGAATGAGGAGAACAACACACAGAAAGACAGTGAGAAGGAAAAGAACGATCGAGAGAAACCACAGAGTACCACCAAGAGGAAGGTACAGTGCTGACATCTGCATTCCATTGCTAAGGCATGATGTTGGTGTGCTACAGAGTCGGTCCTCAGTTCGGGGATAAAGAAAATATATCTTGGTGGGCTCTGATAGCCTAATGCTCTGCTATAATGAAGACAGGGGCTACGTTAGCATTTGGATAATTTGCCATAGGTTTTGGAGGTGGGTGAATACTCCCTTCACAAACTCAGCTAGTACTCTGCCTGGCTTTTGAATAAAAATAAGAAATAAAGCTCTATTTAAAAAAGAAAAATATTTTTTGGAAGAGGTTGTAGGGGAAGGGCTGGTTGACAGGGGAGTAGTGGCTTGCAGTTGCTTTACCGGGTTATGTTTGTGCCACTGTTGTAATAACTCTTAAGGTGAGTCTCTGTATGTGCAGTGTAGCCTAGTTAAGAAGCATATATCCATCCTGTTTCATTCATTGTTTTAATCTTGTTCTTAGGAAAGCTATTCTGTCTGAAGTAATGCAGTCCTTACAAACTTTCCACAGACAAGAGGAGAGTAGAGATTAAAACCCTAGTAACTCTTGATGCAGCATCAAGTGATACAAGATAAGGGCTTTTTGGTTCATTTTTATTTTAATGTCAGTTTTGACTCTTGGTCGGTGAGTTCCCATTAAAGTCTTTTGTGCTCATTGGGAGTGTTTTTAATCAGAAATGGGTGTTTTGGAAATTGAAAAATGATTACTACCCACTGCTAGTGATGGGTTCTGCCAGAGCTGACACGAGTTCTGAGACTGATCCTTCCAGAGTGTTAGGGTGTTGGTTGCTTGAGGGAGTTGGTGTCACTGAAGAGTTATAATTGCTTTTGAATCATGGTTTGGTATAAATGGGTTTTGTTCTTCCCAGAGAAAGAGAGTGTTTGGGGATTTTAATTTTTTTTTTTTTCTGAATTTGAAATAGTTGAAACTCTCACATTGCCCTTTTAGTTTGTCTTTTTCTCTTTGAGACAGGCACAGTTAAGGACTAAAGAAAAATTTAGTAATACTGCCTCTAGTAGTTATGGGAGTTGCTTTTTTTATGGCCCTTTTCTGAACTCAAGTTATTATTTTCTTAGCCTTCTCTGTGGTGCAGATTTCTAATATTCTTTGGAATAGTCAGCTGCTGTTAGCCTAATCATCCATTTCAGACAATTATCCGAGATTCTGAAAAAAAGGGTTAGTTGCTTGTTTTATAGCCTGTGAAGGCAGGAACATGTGGGTTTCTGATGCTACAAATGTAATTTTTCCTATTCTGCGTTTAGAGTGGCTCGTAAGGGTAAGGCAAGCTTTTCTGTTCTGCAGGCTGTTGTCCCAGGGCCAGCTGAGCACCCCTTGCAGTATAATTATACCTTCTGGTACTCCAGACGAACACCCGGGAGACCCACCAGCTCACAGAGTTATGAGCAGAACATCAAACAGATTGGCACCTTTGCCTCCGTGAGTATATCCCTGTTGCGCTTGTGCACTTGGGCATGGCATGGTCATTGTGGCTGGCTTGCTCCCTGTGTGCTAGGAGTATGTGCATGCAGGCTGTGCTCTCTGTTTTGTCAGGAGCAACAAGAGGAGAGTGAATGATATGCCATGCTTACGTATGAGTTCTTGACATGTCTTAAGCAGTTCTCCTCTGCCCTGTGCTAGCCATCTGTGCCTACAGTATTGGTGGTAACTGGAATAATAATAGAAAATTAGAAGAACTCCCATGTAGTTTAAAACTGCTAACTGGAGTGGAACTTGACAGGTAAGCAAGAGAAGGAAGGAACAACTTTTCTGGATGCAGTATAGGTGTGAAGCAAAGACTGTACAGTTCCCCACACACACTTCTCCCCTGCTCCTATTTCCACCAGTATGTTTGGAAAAAGCATCTGGTGAGGTGTGTATACAAGCAGCTGGCGACCTGTTTTCTGTCTAGAAGTGATGACTGAGATGCAGTTTGGTGTTGCCGTGAAGTTTATTAAAAGGCAAGCTGCTTTCCTTTTCCCCTCTGACTCTTTGTCATTGTTTATTCCTGATAATAAATTGAATGTAAATTTTCAGTCTGTTAAATCAGTGTAGACTTAACATTGATTTTTAGCTCCTCAGAGGTAGAAAATTAACACATTCTGTTGTCTGCCTCTTGCTGCAAAGAATTTGTGGGTGCTTAACGTTAAAGGTTGGAACTACTAGATTTCAGTTAGGATGGAGAGAGATTCAGATCTGATAATGTGTTTGGTTCCAAATTCTCTTTAAGGAGGAGGAAGAAGAGAAAGCTTTTGAAATAATTGTCTGAGCCTTAATCTGGGTTCAGATTTATTCTTTACTTTTCAGTAGAAAGCTCTGAAAGCTTTTAAGTGCTAACCACTAGAGGGCATATTCACTCGGTGTAAGGAGATAATTTCCACAGTGTATTTGGTTGTGCCTGACAAAAATAAGATTGTTTCTGACTCCACCTCAGTCTTTGTTCATAATTTTATTGGCTACAAAAGCAATTTCCTGCCTGGGTGGCAGAGGTCAGGTTTTGGAGCAGGATTCCAAGTGCTGGCCAGGTCATTAAGGTCTCTGATAAAGTATTTGAGATGGTGTCTGGCCTCTCCAGCTTCACTGCTGGTCTGCTTAATAGCTATTGACTTGCAGAGTGGAAACCTCTTAAAATATGGAAATTAGTATAATGTCTTCCAATGCCTTGTTTTGTTTTAAAGATCCAGCCTCTCTAAAATCCTTTTTTATCCAGAGAATCTTAAAGGGTAAATATGTTATTTTTAAGAATTAGAAAAGATAATTCCCTTGCCTTCCAGCCAAATTGTCTGTAGTAGACACAGGAGTGCCAGAATGGAAATGGGTCAAAGTGAAGTGGTCCAACCATGACAGATTGCAAAAGGAATGTTTAAATCAACGTTCTCAATGGTTTTTCAAGATCTTAAACCAGCACCAGAATGTGTCTTTTGTCTTAAAACCTGGATAGAGTAAAATTAAGTACCAAAAATGTCTCATTTGAATGCTCCTGAAGTCTCCGTAGTTGCATAGAGCAGTGGTTAATGCAGGGCTAATGTGTGTAGTGTAGAAAGGTAGCTGATCTACTGGTTGGAAGTTTGAGCAATAGGTTAATAATAATAAGGTCTGTTTGCAACTGTTCTCCAGAGCAGCAGTTGTCTTGGCACAAATTTCTTCAAGCGAACATCAGGTGACTTTGGAGACACATGTTGAATATTTCAAGTGGTCACCTGGTAACAGAGCCAGTCAGAAATATGCACCCAACCTCCAATCCTACTGCTGCCTTCTGGATATCCCAATCAACACCCTTGTGACAAGAAAGTAGAAGAGTGGAAGGTGGCTCTTGCCAGCTGGTGAAGAAAGAGAATCCTGTTTCTTTAGGAATCTTGACTGTGAATAGTTTGAGCAGCCTCATGTATGTTTCATGTCATTGCAGGTGGAGCAGTTCTGGAGGTTTTACAGTCACATGGTACGTCCTGGGGACCTGACAGGCCATAGTGACTTCCATCTTTTCAAAGAAGGGATCAAACCTATGTGGGAGGTGAGTTGGAGCTCTCATTTCTGCCTTCATATTTTCCCAGAGCATTCTGGAGGGAGTCTTCTATAGTAAGGGGACTCTTGCCATTAAGTGACACTCCAGGCTTCTCTTGAGTGCAGTCCTTTCTTCTGGGTTTCCTGTAAACTTGTCAACAGTACTCTTCTGTGTAACTAGCAGTACTGTGACTGCTTTGCTGGCAGAGAGGGAAGGTGCAGAGAGTTCCTAGCTGCACTCCCCCACAGGTGCAGAACTGCCTTTGCCTGTAGGTCCAGGGGCTGTTTGGGCCCTGTTACCTGGAGCCAAAGAAAGAGGGGACCCTGGCTAAGCTCTGTGCTTCCTGACAGCCCTTTGTTATAACTTTGACTGATGACAGCAGTGTGAGGCTTTCCTCTGGAAGAGCTGGACCTCTGCAAGTGGAATTCAGCAAAGTTTGTAAGAAACTGATTCTCCATTTTTCAGGCAAGGAAGGAAGAAGTAGATGTGATTAAAAGCCTATATCTGTGCATAGAGGTGGAGACAGAAAGATGATTTAGCCCTTAATTTGCCTTTTGGTTTTTTCCCAGGGCACCTAGTTTGCTTCTGTTCATTCCTATCCAAACCTGTTTCAAAAAAAAAAAAAAGAAAAAGAAAGAAAGAAAAGTCTTTGCCAAACAAATCATTTTTCCAGTTCCTGGCTTGCTTCCAGCAATGACCAATACCATCCACAATATGAGGATTTTATGTATTGCTCTGAAGTACCTAATTATGCTGCTTGGTCCTGAGAAATTTATATGTGACCCTGGTTGGCAATTATTCTAAGCAAGGTGTTTTATAGCCAGTTACTGCAAATACAATTTATATAAAATGTTTAACCTGTTTGGACTCCTTGTGAGCTGCTCTGATAATGTGTCAGCCAGAGAGTCCACAAGTTAATGATTCCAGAATTTCTGTAAAGCATTTCTCTGGAGCCATTTTAAGACGAAGGTGGAGAGATTCTTTGGTTTTGCTTCTGGCCCCACTCCCTTTTTGTATGTATAGAAAAGGCTCTGGGATCTTGCTGCTGGCCTTCTCTTTGCTGCTTGCTTTGTAGGGCTTTGTTTATGTTCCTTTCTCTTCCAGACTAATCCTTACTGTCATTCTTATAGACACGTACATGCTTGTATGTAGCTCTGGTCTTTTTTCTGGATCCATCTGTGCTGTTCCTGGGTGAAGTCAGAAGCACTAAGCATAATGTTCCCTTGTGATTCACTGGGCTGCAGATCGTTATTATTCTGGTAAAGGGAAATCAAATGCTTGACTGAACCAAAGCTTGTTTAACCTGAAAGAAAACTAACAATAGCCATAAAACACACCATACAGCGTCTGCCTCCGATCCCTGTTCTCTTTCTAGCCTTGAATGTGCTTAAGCCACCTTTGAAATATTTTGAGCAATACCATTTCTATTCTGACTCCCTTTAGTCACTGTGGAAAGTTTGAAGAGTTAAACCTAACTCCCTGCTTAAAGGCTGTAGCCTAGATAGCTTAATTCTTGGAGTGCGATGTTCACAACTTGGAAAACAAGGACACTGAATCAGAAAATAGTTTGCATCTCATGGGAATATCTCACATTCCTAGAACTTGTGTTGATTTGGATTCTTCACTATGCATGTGGCTGCTGACATGCTTTGAGGCTTATCCCAAGCTGATGCCTTCCACTTTCAATATAGGCTTTAGCACATACCTAAAAAAATAGGGGTCTGGCGAATGCTGCTGTTAGGCTGGTACTTCCATGTTTGCCCAGGGTTGCTTTGTTAGCAGTTGCTGCCTCTGAGAGCACACAAATGTTTAGTTTTATCTAAGCCCTAGAGAAGCTGTAAGGCTAAAATAAAAGTTTGTTTCTTTAAGAAGGGTTGAGCTGCCTTACCTAGAGTCTTTAAGGTTTGCCCCAGCTTGGCAGAGGGGCTGGCTGGTGGTTTGGCCAGAGATGTCCTGTGTTCTGCAGTCTCCTCTGAGTTATCCTTTGTTCTTCTCTGTTTCTGTCCTAGACCTGTCTTCCCTTTCCCTTCCTAACTGCCACCTCTTTGACTTCTTTCTACCTCTCTGGCTTTGGAGGGAATTTGATCCCCTCTTGCCTTGTGAGATTGTCCAGCTACAGTGTTGTACAAGAGAAAGTCACAGCATTCTGCACAGAGGAGGAGCTGCTGTTTGACATAGGTGTGCATTCTGTGAAACAGGGGAGTCTGTAGCATTTTTCAGCTGTTTTTCAGGTGCAACATAAAATCACAATATTGAGGCGATGGTCTGGGTGCTTGGCATAAATATTTTCTTCACCCTCTCTCCTCATTGTGGTTATTTCCCTGGGTCACCACAGTCTGCAACAAACATTCAGCTGTATGGTGTGTGATAGTATCAGTGGTTCCTAGAGAGTGGCCTGGTTCTTTCTGGGTTAACACAACTTATGAGCCTGCTTTGCAAATGTGGAAGCAAAGGGTTTATCAACTTTTTGCTTGCTTTTAACTATCACTTCGCAAACTTCCTCCCTTTTATGCTCTGTGATGAGGTTTTTTTTCCTGGTTTACAAGCAGAACTACATATACAGAGAACTTGTCAAAGGGAGAGTCAGTCTTGCATTTAGGAATAGATTTAGGGTCCTTGCCTGATTCTGTATGCAGATTGGTAGGCTGCTGTTAGTGTTTGCTAGTGGGGTCAAAACACTAGAGCTCAAGTCTTCAGTGCATAGAGCTTTGTCTGGAATGCAGAGTCATTGTTTCAAATACTTCATATTCAAAGTAAATGGTATATCTCTGTCTCTGTTTTTATGGGGGAGAAGTGAAATGCTTTTGCTTGAAAATACCTCCCCTCTGTCCCTTGTCCCACCCAATCAATATCTGCTGGTGCCTGTGGCTCTGCTGTCTTCCGGGAAGCAGAAAAATAGCTAGAAGAAAACAAATTGGTTTTTTTGCCGCTCTTCCTAGGATGATGCCAACAAAAATGGTGGTAAATGGATTATCCGCTTGCGAAAGGGCTTAGCATCACGATGCTGGGAGAATCTCATTCTGGCAATGCTGGGAGAACAGTTTATGGTGGGGGAAGAAATCTGTGGGGCAGTCGTCTCTGTCCGATTCCAGGTAAGCACTTCTGAGAAGTGGCATGTACTTCCATTTGGCAGGGCTACAAAAAATACCATCTGCTTACCCCTCTGCTTACCCCTCACATGCTATTCTGTAGGAGGATATTATCTCGATATGGAACAAGACAGCCAGTGACCAAGCCACGACAGCCCGGATACGCGACACGTTACGAAGAGTGCTCAACCTACCTCCCAACACCATTATGGAATATAAAACACACACTGATAGCATCAAGTACGTGTGGTGGGGGGGGGAGGGCCCGCTGCTGGTTGCATGCGTGCTTGAGCAATTTAATGCAGATCACAGGAATTGAAAGAAGTGCTCGTGTGCGTTAGGGCTGTTCATTGTGAGCAGTAATATGTACAGCAGCATTTGTTGCCACTGCTCTTTGAAAGCCAAATGTCTGTGTCATTATCGTGCTGCTGTTAGGGATGTTTGGTTCTAACAGTAAAACCTTATTTTGAAGTATATAGTCCAGGGTGCTTTTAGCAATCCACCCGGCCTGTCACTGAGAGATGGGCAGCCCAATGTGGGACTGTCACTCGATGTATTCAAAGACAAGATTGCAGTGGGGGGGGACAAGATAATTTGAATAAATAGAGATTCTGGGGAATGAAGTGCGGAAGCTAACGGGGATTTATAGTGCCATTAGACTTATAAATGGTCTTGGGAAAGTGCTGTGTGAATTTACAGTGCTGTACAAATGATTTCTAATCATAATAAATGTCATATATTAAGTCTTCCAGGCCCTGGTGACAGAGGCTCTTTAACAAGACTAGAAGATCACGGTGCGCAGAGAGGACAGCTGTATTTTTAAATAAACCTATTATAGCCTACCATACCAGGCCATTCAGGGTGACTTTTATATTCCACAAAGTGACAAAAGATTGTTTATGTAGGTATTAGAGGTGAATAACGTATTTTTTCCTTTTGTTTTCCTTAGATGTATTATAAACCAATACACTGATTAGTAAATTCATAATAAAGTATGTTTGGTTAAATTAACACTTTAAAAGGTGTACCCGGAAAAAGAGGTGAAAAGACGTTGATAAAGCAGTGAGCTTGCCAATCTAGCTCAATCACGGTGCAAGTACCTTTCATGACTTCTTTCTATTATGCTACTCTGTCCTCTCCACATAATGATTCTGTCATCAGTGTGCTGTCAAGCAGTTTTGAGATCAATCCTCATTTTAGCAGACAGCTAGCTTCCAGTAGTAACCAGTTTTGAGTGTGGGTCGCAAAATGCAGAGATCTTGTTTAACCGCCTGTAGGCGCCCGGTGTTCCTTGTGGCCCTCCCTTCTTCCTGTGTGTGCTGAGGAGGAGGTGATTTTTTTTATGATTTTGCCGGTAACATTTTTCATGCACTGTTTGCCAGGAGAGGGCGCTATCGACTCTCTGTCCATGTTACGAGATAGCAAAGTGCTCATGTGGACACGCAACGGGGTATTTTACTCCTGTTCAGCAGTAGCAAACTGTGGTGATGTGGCTTTGTGGTGGGAGGAGAGAGGTGTCTGACTTCTCTCAATCTCTGTAGTGAAAGCTGTGTACTGAGCCAACTGTCCTAAGCTGTGGTGGTGGTCTGTATAACAAGTTTAGAATGAAAATGATGTGTCCTTTCCTTTATAAGCTATAGCCACCAGCACCTCCTGGCACAGAGAATGCTGTTATAGTGATGTTTGTAACTGTTCTTGCTCTGACAGCTATCAGTCCTTGAGTGATGGTGCATCCGGTATTGTGGTCAAAAGTTTCATTTTGTGCTGCTGATGTAAGGTGCAAAATGAGCTTGTCCAAGAATAACAGGTGTTTGAGGAATCAAGTTTAGTAGCTCAGACTACAGCTGGGAGCAATTCTTAAATAGAGGCAGACTGACTTGTCTCCTGCTTATTCTCCTGTGGGTAGGAGGGGTAGTCAGAAGTTGGTTTGGTGGTGCCCTGGTGAAGTAGATCTAAGCAATTAACCTTCTGCCATATAGGGGATCACAAGAGCATTTTTTTTTTTCCCCCTGTTGCCTCGCTTGAGCTGCAGCAGTCGGATTGCAGTGCAATCCACCATCTCCTTCTAGTGGCACTGGTGTAAATTCAGACCAGAACTGCTTGTCAGTGGAGTTGCTGCTTGGACCAACTGCTTGTGCCTTTCTTGCCTCGTGCCAGCAGGCAGCAAGTGGCAGCAGCTGCAGAGAGGTGACAGTGACTGCTTTGTTGGCAGAGAAGAACAGGACAGCCCCAGCTATCAGTCTAACTCTGCTTGGCTATGCTTCATATTGTTAAGGTTCTCTCACTAATGAAGAATCTCTTGTGTAACTAGTTCTATCCTCCGTAAAGTCTGGCTCCTTTTCCTCACCCATCTATCAAGCCCTGTTGAAGTACTGTCCATCATGAATAAACTCCACTTATGCTGTGCATGTACCATGTGATTTATGACTCGGGAGGGCTTTCCAGCCAGCACTCCATATTCACACTCTGGCTGTGTTTTATGAAAGGCTGTAATGGAAGAGCTGGGCTGTAGGCTTTGTCAGAGCTGCCTTTCTAGGGGGACTCATGGCATTTTTCATTTGTATGGGCTGCATCTCTCCACTAGAGCTCTGCTCATGTGCAGATTGGCATTGATTGTGCTTCAGGGAAGGGAGCATGCTTAGCAAGAAAAGAACAGGCGTTTCTCAAAACCTTGACTTCTAGGTAGTGAATTGACCTGGATTAGTTTTTGACGCACTGTAAATGAACACTTCTGTTGAAATTGCGAGCATGCCCCTCACTGTGGAAGCTGAGCCCTGTGTCTCAGGTTTTATATATTCCTTTTGTGATGATGCATTTCATATTAAATCATTTTTAGACACCATTTTTCATGTGTTGCCAGTGAGGCTGCAGCCCCTTTGTTTCAGAAAGTGGTGGTGCTGCCAAGCTGCATTTGAAAAGTATCTCTTGCTTCACAACTATTCCAGGGAGCTGTTCTGCATTCTGTCCTTTCTGCTCTCAGTGGTGGGGCCTGTGCATTTAGCTAGATAAGCAGATCTTTCATTGCAATTTTCCAGGGTTTGTTCTTTTTCTTGCTTGTGATACTGACAAGCTGCTAAATCCTGGTAAGTGGAAGAGTCAGCCTAGTGTGTATTAATTTCCAATCTTGCTAGAAGAGCTAGAATGATCTCTTGGACTCTCTTTAGTTCCAGGGGATTTATAGTACTTTAAACTTCATGGTGCTGAGCACCTGAAAAGAACATATGTGACATTTTGTGGGTTGCCTTGTTTCAGTAGTTGGAGAGAAATCACTTCTCTTTGTTCCCTCGGAGGTGAACTGAGAGGTGCGCTTGGATGTAGTGGACCACTTAATAGGTTCTGTTTGTCAGCGTTGTTAACCGTGGATGTGACATGGTCCAGTAGTAACAATGGGTTATGGACAGTGGCACTCCCTGTGGTTTGGAAATAAGGAAAAAGAACTCAGACAAAACAAAAAGACATCTTACTTTTGCTGCCTTAGGAGGTGCACTGTGCTTTTAGCAGAATATTTAGTCACAGCCTGGTCATGTTTCAGTGAAACGACTGAAAATATTCAGGCATCTTCAGCAAGTGAATGTGCAGTTGGAAGAGGGGTGGAGGGGAAGCGATCACTGTAAAGTTTGATTCTATCTTTTTTCTGAGTGTTGCAACATGAAGTGCTTGGCTGTCTTACATACAATACACCTTTGCCCTGCGTTCAGAGCTCTCGCCTGCAGCACCATGCAGGAATCCCAGGCAAATTCAGCATTGTTTCAGAGGCCAGGAGAGAGCAGACTTGTGGCCATACAGCACGCTGGAACTGTGAGGGCTGGTCCGGGAATATTTTGGCTGCTGTGTGAGTTAATGGATTGTCCTGTCAGCTCTAAAGCAAGGCTGCTTTTTCTGAAAACAAAGCTTCAGTTATTTGTAAGAGCTTGCTGCAGTGAGAGCTGAGCAGGGTATAAAACTATCCTTTCCTTTTAAAGTCACCACTGATAACTAATGGGATGGCTCAAATAAATGGGAAGAACAGTTGATCTTAATAGGGCTGGCACTGGGTTCATTTCACAGCAGGCAGTTGGAGGAAATGTCCTCAGACTGTATTTTAGCTATGAAACAAGTAGATACCCAATAGAGGGAATAAGGGCATGTGCTATAAGAAGTCTGCGGGGCAAGGTTCTCAACAAAAAAGTGAGAAATGTCAAAAAAGGGGCGACTGAGGAAGAAAAATCTCCATGGAAGTGATGGATGGTGGGCAAGATAAGTGTGTGTGAGACAGTAAGCTGGTGGTGGGGTGCTTGTGAGAAGTGTCTGTTCCTTTACATCAGAGTTAAGCTAATTCTGTAATTGTTATGTTTTTATAGCCCTGCTTCCCATTTGCTTGCTAATTTACAAAACCTTAGGAGGACTAAGTGCTGCTGTCCTAGTTGTTATCTTTGTTTTTGACTGTATCTCAGATGGCATGGGCAGGGTTAACCTGGTCTAAAGTTAGGCAATTTGGAAATGAGGCCCATACACATTGATGCCTGTCAGTGGAAGGCAGATTGCCTTGGGTGTTGCCGTCTTTAGAGAGCTGTATCATTTCACCTTCAGTCTTCAAGTCTGAGAGCAGGAATAAGAGCTTAAGACGAGTGGTGAGGTTCCAGATCTGATAGCTGTCCTCTTCTCTGGAGTCTCTGCAACACTGGCTTAATTCATTTATCACTCCATTCTCCAATTCCAGTAATATTTCCAGGTGCTGCAAGTCTAAGAGCACTTCCGTAGACCTGGGCTTTGAAATCATGGGTTCATTGATAGTTCTCTGTCACCATAGATGTATGCTTTATTCAGAAATGTCCATGACTTTGTAAAAGGTTTTCTTATCTTGGTAGCCCATCCCTTACCAAAGGAAGTGACTGTAACATATTTATTTCATATTTCTTTTCAGTTTAGATGTGTTTATTTCAAAGTCATGATGGCTTCCTTATACTGCCAGATATGTGAAAGAATTATTTCAGGATAGAAGAATATCCTAGATCTTTTTCAAGCTATTTTCAGGCCTGTCACAGTGTGTCTCTGAAGAAATCCTAAACACTGGTAGAACATGAGGAGCACCCAGGAAGAGGCTGTGCTTCTCTGGACACCATACCTGTAGAGTGTTCAGTGTCCTGGGAGATGGCATGCAGGCAGAAGGGACAGACCTTGGTGACTGTTGTGAGGGTAGCATGCACTGTGAGCTCTCGGTCTTCTTTTGTAGCTGGGTAAGGAAATGGTAAGGAGGCAGGACTGCACAGGGAAGTGCTGAAGGGGACCTGCTAGGATTTAAAGATTGAGCGTGGTTGGAGAAAACAGCGAGTGCTGCTTGCGCAATGATGATTTGGAAAGTTCCTTGAAGTGGATGTGGTTGCTTTTCCTCTTTTTGCTGGGGTCTCTGATAGTGGCTCCTTTTTGCTTTTTTTTTTTAACCCCAGTTTACTTGATGGGATTAAAGGGATCCCTGCCTTGGTCCTGACCCTGGCGGGGGGGGGAGGAGGCAGGGGGGTAAGGTGGGAAGTTTGAGCAGTTGTGGGGTAGGAATGAGTGTGGAAGGACAGCTCTAACTGGCTTTATTTAGCCTACTAATGTTTCCATTTCCCATCTGTTATCTGGGAATAACCTAAGTGTTGGGGATCAATTCACTGACTATCTGATCTCTGCACAGAGAGTATAGCAGTAAGGTACTAAAAATGTCTATACATAAAAATAACCTCTTAGACTGTCTGGCACTGTGCCTTTGGCACATCACAGGTCATAAAATTCTGCCAGACAAATTTAACTGGCAGCCTTGTTCAGTTCGAAATGGAGAGCAGTTTGCTCTGCTAGCATAGTTTAGGTACATTAGGGCAGACACATCCTGGTGGATTTTTTCAGTCAAGTCAGCAGATAGTTGGAGTAATTAGGACTATAATATGTATGAGGGTCTTGGCTTAAAAATTCTTGGCTGGAAGAGTTTTTTCTCTGTCTGTGAGAAGGACTTGGCAGCTGAAGGACTATGTGCATGATGTTATTGGATGTTGGAACAGGGAACTCCTTGGTTTGAAAGGGGTAATAAATTATTGATTGCGTTGACAAATAATCTGCCCTTGTGTCCTTTCTGCAGAGAACAGAAGTTACAAGTTTGGGGGGACCTGCTGGAGAGGAAAGAGAGAAGATGTGCTTATGGGTGATAGAAGTGTGATAGAAATATATGGCATGGGAGATTGGAGGGGTGGCATGAAGGCAGAGACTTTCTGACAAGGCTGGGTTTGCATAGCTTTCCAAACTGTATTCGGCAGTTTAAGAGGGCTTCAGATCGAGAGTTTCTCTCTCCCCAACCTTCTTTTGGAGGGAGGCAGCTGTACCCACAGTGTCTGGCACCATGTGCTGACTGGGTGAAATGGTAGTTTTCCTTTCTCTGGAAGATTTTGTGGCCCTGAAGGGTGCTGTGTGTGGAGAGACTTGCTGGGAAGAGTTCCCATGTAGGGCCTTCTGTGCTGTTGCCTTACTTAAAATGAACCACTTGCGGGGTTTCTCTCCTCCAAGCAGCAAACTGCTGTACATCAGGCTGAGCTGCAGATCTGTCCTGGTGTACTACTGCACCACAGCATTGTGTTCTATGTGCTGTGCTATTGCATCTGCAGCGCCCTTTGCTGTCTTTCTCCATCCTATTCCCTTTGGTTTCAAGGGGTCATGACTGAGGGTCAGCTAGAGATACCGTGTAGCTTTGGGACTCACCATGACTGTTACTTGTCCGTCCTAGTCAAGATGAGAAGGATTTTAAGCTGCCATGAATGGAAGGGGATTGAGGAGAAAACCTAGCCAGTCATAGCTAGGGTTTCTTTTAAACAATCTGATCTTCTTGGTAGTCCACAGGAGACTGTGCCTTGGGGGCTATGGAGATTTAGTTGCTTCTTGGAAGTTTTGTCAAATCAGTTTTAAACTGGGAAGAAGAACTGGAGTGTTTTGCCCCTCGCCAGGCTTGTACTGGTGATGCTGAGGTCAGTGATTTTAGGATTTCAGCTTCAGTGCTTTCAAAAGAGGGATCTGCTGTCCTGTAGTCTGGGAAGGCAGTGTCACAAATTCCAGGCTCTGTACCTGAGTGTCAAGCTTCTTGCTTGTGTCCTCTTTGTTGGTTTCCCAAGAAGACTGCCTGTGCAAACTTCCGGAGTGCAGTGACAGGCACTGTGCCGGTATACTCTGTGTTTATTTGAGCTAGGACTCTGCTGCGAAAAAGCATATGACACCTGAGATGCTTTTGCAAATGCTGATTGGGAGCTTGACTCTGAGGCTCAAGTAAGAGCGAGGCTGGTGATCTGATTTTTGTACAGATGCTGACTAATACAGGATTTCCGTTTCTGGACTTTCCTGGTGTGTTGCAGTGGCCTGGTGAGGCAATGCAAGAACAAGATGTGAGGGAGCTGATAGGTAGCAGCAACAAAATCTGCAGGGGTGATCTGGGTTTGACTGACCTGGGTTCCCTTTAAGGTCCTTCCAATTCTATGAGACTCTCTGGGTTCAGTAAATGGCTTGGCACCAGCACTGTTTTGCTGGGCATGGAGAACTATGAGGTTCTTTGATGTTTCTGATCCCAGAAGATAATAGTCATGCTCACATTAACCTTGGCGTCTTTTCCCTGTGAGGGCTTTCAGTATGCTGCCTCTGTAAAACAGACAGCAATTTTTCAGTCTGCTAGCTTCACCCGTCACTAACATTCTCCACCAGGGAATGCTGCGTTAGGCCTGTCCCTCTAACTTATCTGAAAACATTTTCATTTCAAATAGCTGTACTGTTTTTACTGGTTCCTCATTAACAGTGCAGGTTTACAATAGGAAATGAGACTCTGTAATGAGAATTGGATTCTGCTGCCTGATCAAAGAATTTTGTAATAACTAAGCTGTGTGTCATTAAAAGAAGCCCCTTTTGGGGGGATTACTGAATACGCAGGTATGTGGTGGAGCACAAGGCCAATAATTGGCTGAGTTTAACCAGCTTAGGAATGTGATAATCCTGCAGAAAGACGTAACATCGGCTATTTTTTATTAGCAATAGGAAATGGGTATTCCATTTGTGACTGGGAAGGTCATACCTGTCTCTGGGTATTAATGTGGCTATATCACCAGCAGCCAGTGGGAACGCTTCATGTCTGTGCAGAACGTTAAAGCTGCCTTGTGCTGTCAGATGTTTGGCTGGGTTTTAAGGATGCTTCTATCCACCAGGGCTATCAGAGAATATTGCCTGACTCTCTGAAGGCAAGTGCCTTTCAAACGCCATTGAATGTTTCTGCTCTTGTTAAAAGTTAAGAAGTCTTTGATCTGAAGTGCTGGTTTTTTTGTTTCTTTTTTTTTTGTTTCTTTTTTTTTTCCCTCTGGCTTGCCAGGGCCTGGGAGGAGTTTCATGGCCTGGTGAACAGCAGTGGCCGCTGATCCAACGCTCCCCCTCCCTCTGTCACACCCAGGGTAGGGCCTCATCTTTCTTCCTATGTGACTTCGTGGCATACTTCTCAGCTTCCAACCCTGTTCCTATGGGCTGGTATGTTCTCTTGCCTTTGGGCCTGGTGGTGGGCCCATTCTGATTTTGGCTCTTTCTCAAAGGTCAAAATGATTTATTATTCTTTTAATTTTTTTAATTATTTTTTTTTTTGACCAAATACCAACATTCACTATGGTCTCCATTCATGCAGCATTTTCTGCTGTTTTGGTGCTGTTTGCTATTGTGCCAAAGTGCCCTTCCTCTGTGCAAAGCACTTGTATCCCAGATCTGGTCTCAGGAGGCTGAGAGGTATGTCTTCAGCTTGGGTCTGTTGCCTAGGGTTAACTGTAAGCAGATATGGAGTGGTAAATGAATGCTAAGCACATCCATGTGATAGACACTGAGCGAGGTGCCTGGAGCTTGGCATATGTGCCTTTGCTCTTGACAGTGGGTTGGAGCAGAATAAATTAGTCTGTCAATAAAAGCTTGTTCAGGAAGGACACACAGTAGCTACTGTATTTAGAAGAAATAATGCTGTGGCTAATGAGATGAAACCACCCGCTACTTCTGGTAGTGGCACCCAACCATGGGCAGAGAAAATAGCCAAGGTGAGCTCAGGGCTGTTGGGAGCTTCGCAGCTCGCATTGTTTTTCCTCTCCAGTGCCCACTTCCCTGATGGCAGGCCCTCTCTTTAAAAAGGGCTAGCAGGAGGCCTGGCAATGTGAGTTGTGTTTGGTTGTAGCCAAGTGGGATTGCTGCACTGCTGGTGCCAGAACAGAGGACCCTGCTGAAAGGAAGCATTACATTGCCCAGTTCCCACCCCATGGTAGTAGGTGGCTGCTCCAACACAGCTAAGCTCTGAGGGGCCACTGTGGATCCCAAAACTTCCTCTGCAGCTTTGGGCAAGCAATGTTATCTTAGTTTGTAATTGTGTGAAAATATGTCTTTCCTCACACATTTGGCTTTTTGTGAGGATAAATGGTTACAAAATGTTACACAGTAGTGTTGTTATTGTTGGATGACATTCAGGTGACCTTCCAGAAGAGGAAACCAGCTCACTTCATGAAATGCCAGTTTCAGAAGGCAGTAAATGTGCCAAGTGTACCAGAAAGCAGTGAGAGAGTTGATTTAGCTGTCAACTGCATTGAGTTACGTGTGCTGAGCTGAGAGAGTAGAGATGAGCAGAGGGCCTGTGGCACCCCAATAAAGGTGAAAGGAGAAGTGTGGAAACCTGTCCAAGAAAGAGCTAACTGAAGTGTGCCATCCTCCTGAGATAGGTGGCATGGATGAAAGTACAGTAAGGGATAGGAAGCCAAATCGTTGTTGCAAATTAACCGGAATCCAGTTAATGAATCCTGAATCATGTTCCCAAATGGCAGTACAGCCTATTTTGCTGGCAAGTGCAAAGGTCTTATGCATATGGCCTCCAGCATGGTTTTTGCTATAATTTCATAGCAGAGTAACTTGTTTAACTCTCTAAAGAGTGATTTTTTTACTTCCTTCTGTTCCTTCAGCCTGCCTGCTGGAGGTGTTCCAGCATGCACTGTGCTGTGATGTTAAAGCTGCTGTGCAGCTCTTAGCAGCACACCTTAAACTCAAGGGTTTAAGCAGGATTTTACAGTCCTGCAGAGCACCTTGCTTCTGAAGCCACTCTCTTTGCTCTTCAACACAGCTCTGCCAATTTGGTGTGATATGTGCTGGGACATCCCTAGGTATTTGGTTTGGGCAACTTACTGCCTGTCCCTGTTACAGGAACACTGCCAAACCTATCCTTGCAAAATAATTATCTCATTTATTTCCATTTGAATTTAAAAACCACACCACCTTTCCATTAATGTGTAAATATGTTTTGCCTGTTGCTGCTGCTAAGATGCTAGCAGTAAGCATTAACACAGATTTCTGTAACCTGCCCTATCATCAGTTGCTGCCATGTGCTGCAAGACTATACAAATGAAGGTTGTGGACCACGAATCCCTTCTTTGTTAGTAGCCCTTGCGACTCGCATGGCTGTACTCATGCGAGTAAAAGCTGCTGAAGAAACTCTTCTATTTAAACATGAAGGAAATGTTTTTTTTCATATTAAATATTCTTGTAAGGTAGAGACCAGAAAGCTAAACTTGTTGACAGCATGACAAAAGGAGCCTAAATATGAGGGACAGAGGCAGGAGGAGGTTGGACTGATGGCATATTTGTGCTTCAAGCAGAATCCCTGAGGACAAATGTTTGGGAAGCAAGAGATCTTACTGTTTAAACACCAGAATCTGTCAGGAAGGTTTTCAGAGTCTATCATATGCTTTGTTCACAGGAGATGACACTTTTTTTTTTTTTTTTGTCCCCCCTCCCTCCCCAGTGAATGATCTCCCTGTATTCTGAGTGTTCTGGAGCAGCAAGTTGATTTACGTGAAAAGTCTCTAGTTAGAACGCAGATCTGCTTAGTAGGTTTTTGGGCCACATGCTGGGATGGCAACCTTGGTAGCTATGGTGGGTGGAATGGGAGGGGTGCTGTGACCTGAAGGAATGCACACCTTTAACCTCTTTCTTTGCTCTGTTTTCCAGGGATAACTCAAGCTTTCGAAACACAAAAATCACATTGTGAGAACAAGAGTTGGCACTCAGCTCCTCTCTCTGTGTTGAAAGCACTGAGAGGTCTCCACCAGTGCCCTCCGACCTCTGAAGGGACTCATGGCCACTCTCGCGCACTCCTCCTTGGAGGAAGGATCCATCTGAAGCCCTCCAGCAGCGGTGACAATAGAGGCCGATTTTGTCATACACAAACTATTTTTTAGCAGTGGGGTGGGAGGCCAACCTTTCAATTAGCAGTGTGCCCTTGGGGCCGCATCTTGCAGCACTTTCCTCTCTTTCTCTACATGGCATGCAGGATCTCTGGGATTCTGCCACAATGTCAGAGCCTTCTGCTGAGGGATACCAGTATTACAAATCTCTCTGCAGCTGGGAGGAGCTTCCCAGTTGAGAGTCAGCCCTATGGTTTTCAAATGCCCCCTTTCAGCTCTGCCAATAAATTATTGGGTCTCTTTGTTTCTTTCAGTCTCTGTTTTTGGCTCTGTCTAAAAATCAGTAGAATGGTATTTCTCTAGGCTGTGGGAAGGTACCAGGCCTGCTTCTACCAGCTTCATATAGCATCTTCCCCTGAGCTGCCCACCTACATGAAGCAGCAAAGCACCCCTTGTGCCAGTAGTGACCGAACTTTGCTGTGTTTGTGAAATCATATGAGCAGACAAGTTACAGATGTAATATCTTGCTTAAAAGATGAGATGCTTGCTTTGTCTTTGCCAGTTCTTCATATTCTCTGGTCACCAGTGACTTGCATGCAGCCCTGTTTGCTGGGGAGAGGGGCACAAGCTTCCTTTAAACTACGACAAGAAGCTGTTTGGTGTCACTTAGGTCCTTTGATTCTCACTGCCTTGGTAGAGAGTCAGCCATGCTGTCTTGTGCTGGATCCAAGGAAAAGCTGAATGCAGGGCCATGTGTGCTTCTGGGGTGCACTGAGCTTTCCAAGTCTCTGGCCACCTTGGGAAACTGGAATACCAGTGGATGTAGCAGAAGAGGGTGATGGCCCAGGCTGGTCACGAAAGCTGTGACCAGAAGAGGGGCTGCAAGTGCCCCTGTTTCCTGTGCTCTGGGGTGAGACTCGACTGATGGGTTGTTGCTTAGAAAGCCAGCACGGCTGCAATTTGGATGCCAGGGAAATAGGAGCTAATCATCCTCTGATTCTGCTTCACTACAGTGTTAATTGGTACTCATTAACAGCTCCAGTCTTTTCCCCTTTTCCTTGGGGAATTGCAGAATTGCCTTTTATTTTTAATTGAGCCTTTGCACTGGGCCCAGGAGGAGAGGCTGTGGCCAAAGATAGAGCACATCTCCTGCCCTGCGTGCTCTGCACAGTCCTCGCAGAGAAGAGGCTGCTTGGGCCAATTTGGTAGTGACCGTAGAACTAGCAGCCCATGTCTGGTACAATTACCAGCCTTGAGGACCAGGAGACCTTCAGCCTCATGACTGCAATTGCAAATTCCTCATGTTATCATTGAAGACCAGACTGAAAGGAGACTGGGCTTGCAGAGAAGTTTTAGTCTTTAGTCTTCTGAAGGGTTTGTTTTCTTCATTGAGGGTGTCAGTCCTGGGCTGCCTCTAGAAATATTGAGAGTACTGATAGCAGTGGCTGCTCCCCACACTCAGGCAGTTTGTGCCTGCTGGCACCTGGCTAGGCAGGGGGCAGGGCAGTTCCCTGGACTGTGGTGGCATTTCTGTCTGTGCTTCTCAGGATCTCACAGTCCTGTTCCTGCTCTTGCCACTCTCTTGTCACCAGCTCTCAACCAAATGCTCTTTTCCAGGCGCAGTTTGTTTTCCCTGCTACAGTCAGGTATTACTATGGCTGCTACTTAAGATTCCTTTTAAATTCAACTCTCCCCTGCTGCTCTCCAGTATTTGTTAGGGGGGATTTAGCTGTAATTACATTTTGGCAATCTGTGCAAAAATAGCCTTGCAAGGCAAGCCTGGAATACTAGCTGCAGGCTCCTTTTATTCATAGCGCATTTAGCTTCTAGCAGACATTATCACTTAGGGCTTCAGTCCTGTTGTTGTGACCAGCTGTGCTTCATGTCCACCTCTGCTATTTCATGTACTCGCCTACTTCTTGCCTCTGATGCCCCGCATCTAAGCTGGTGCTGATGAGTGCAGGCTTGCTATTAAATCTGAAAATTCTGCAGTCCTGCTGTGTTTGCCCTTAAATACACTTTGCAAGTGAGCTGTGGAAGAGCCCTTCTCTGGGAGGCTGTTCCTCTCCTCCCACTGCCACTGTGGTTAACATTTGGAGGAACTCAGTACAGATTCCTCTTGCTCAGCCTTGAATGGAGTGAGCTGGATGGGGAGTGGAGTTTGTCATCTTTTAGGCTACAACTTACCCTGGGGTCAGAAGAAAAGCAGTGTTCGATTGGTGCCAAGTACCAGGCTTGCTGCCTCCTATGGCTGGAAGAGGGATTGGAGCCAGACTGGTTTCTGAGCAGGGCTTTTGGCTGTAGTCTACTCTGTCCTGCTAGTAAGAGCAGTGAAAAGAGCCATGGGATTTTTTGGGAGGGGAAGGAGCCTCTGCCATGCTCTAGAAAAAGGTTTCAGATCCAATTCATTCAGGAAGCAAGCCTTGAACTGTGGAAGCCTAAAATCTTTTGTTGTGACGTTCTCTGCCGTCCTCATCCCAAAGGCTTTGTCCCTTAAACTGCCTCTGATCCCTGCCTTTGGGAAAGCCAGGAGGACTTTGAACACCTTTGAGCCCTGGAGTCCTGCCCAGGGAATGCTGGGCTGTGCACTCATGAGCCCTGGCTGTCTTTGGCTACAGCTGGTGAAGTGAGAGATGATGGCTTGGCTGAGGGGGCTTTTTCCCTCTCACTGCACTCCTCACATAGCACCCTGGTAGCTCTGGGTAGGGTGACATGCAAGGTGCACTCCCACCAAATCCTGCAAGACACATCTGCTGCCTGAGACCTGTGACATCCCAGATACTGCTTTTGGTTTTGTCCTTGTTTCTGGTATGGTAAATGACGGGGACCTCTGGAGGGTAGGTTAAAACAACTGCTTGGGATGCTGGAGAATGTGGTCCTGGTTGCATGCTCCTGGCAGGCTGGAAGAGCTTGTCCCTTTCCAGCTGTGCTGTATGGCCATGCCAGGAACAGAGCTCACCTGAAAGAAGTAGCAGCTCTGTGGAGTGGGGAGAAGTGACAGTACCTGGCCCTGTTCAGACCTCACTTGCCCTAGAGATTGGCAGCAGGAATCCATGGGAAGTGGCCAGGCAAAGACAGACCAGAGTTCATCAATTCTGCATCTTGTGGAGGAAGAGCCAGGAGCTGGGGACATGCCTGGTGCTATGGTTTGGGTGGCATATGGCTCCTGGCTCTCTCAGGGGTTGGGACAGTTGACCAGTGCATCCTGTTTCTTCAGCGCCTGTGGCTCTGCAGAGGGGACATGACCGTGGGGTGTCTGTGTGGGGACTGAAGTGCTGTGCAGTGCTGTCACTCACCAGCAAGAAGGCTGTGGTCCTGCTCATCTTGCACAGATTATGGCCACAGGGCTGCCCCCATGGGTGGTGGTCCAGGCAGGGGAACAGGAGGCAGGACCAAACCAGGGTGCTGGGTGCTTGGTGAGTTCCTCTGGGCATCTCTGCCTGTGCTGGTGGGCACCATCCCTGCCTGCTTCAAGGTGCCAGCCTGGATCAATCTAGCTATGGTGTCCAGGCATGGGGCAGGAAAAGCCACCTTACAGAGAGCATGAGCGGGCTGACTCAGTGGCAGGATAGTTCCAGCCCTGACTGGGCTGCAGGTGTCCAAGAGATATGATGTCTCAGCTGCTCTGTGTTTGCCTCCCTCCTCCATCTGTGCCCACAGTGCCCTCACCTCTGGCAGACAGCACCAGGAGCCAGTTCCAGGCAGTAGCCAGATGGTTTTCTTCCAGCAGCAGCAGAGGCAGACAGTGCTGGGACAGTGAGGCTGAGGGAGGCAGAGCGTCCTGGAGCCAGGTGCAGATGCCATTAGCTGAACCACAGAGGAGCAGGTGCTCCCTGCCGACATTCCCAGGCTGACCTCCTGTATCTCACCCACCAGCAGGGACAAAGCCACAGAGCCCCCAGAGATCAGTGAGGGGCATGCTGGGGGGATGTGGCTTTGTTGGGATGGGGGGAAAGGGCTGTGCTTGACAGAGATGGTCCTATGGGGCAAGGAGGGCTGGCAGGGGAGGGAGTCATGTAATGATGCACACAGAGTAGGTGCTGATGGCCACCTGTCTGCGAGGGGGTTTGGGTGCCTGGCAGCACAAGGTCTTCCCACCCCAAGCTGTTTGCTAGGGAGCAGGGACAGCAATTCAGCTGCTACCAAGAGCAGTGGCCAGGGCATAAATGGAGGAAGGAATCAGCTGCCCCAGGATGGGGGCCTGTATCCATGATTCCTGCCCCATTGGCACCATTGCCATGGCAAAGCATGCCAGGGGCCCCATTTGCCGTGGGTTTGAAGCTGTGAATTTGCAGTGAGGTAACATGGCTTTTGCTTCCAGAGCTGGTACACACGCCATCAGATGCCTGACTCTGCCCCAGTTCCTTTGTCTTTTCTCTCAGCACATTTATGAGGTGCTGGGGCTGGACTGTGTGGCTTAGAGGTCTGTGGCCAGCCTGCACAGGTGGCATATCCAGCCTATTGAAGAAGGGTAACCACATCAGTGGGCATGCAACAATGATGCCACGCAGGCTTGCAAGACTGCCACAGGCTTTATTTCCACTTGCAGCACAGCATAACCACCCTGTGTTTCCCCTCTTCCCCATTGCCATCACTGTTGTGGGTGGCAGAGCCCTGCCACCCCCAGTCCTTCTCCAGTGCTGTGCTTGGTAGCAGGAGCTTCTGTGCCTACAGGGATCTCTGCCAGGCAGGCTGGTTTGGGGATGGCCAGTCCCTGGCTCCAGCGGTGCCAGCGGCAGCAGGGCTGGCGTGTCACTGCGGCAGGTACTGCTTGGGATCCCCAGGGAAGGGCAGGGCCGGCGCCTGGTTGAAGTGAGCCATAAGGAAGATACCAACGGTGCCGCACACGAAGAGGGAGGCCATGATGAAGAAGCAGACACGATCGATCACCCGTCCCACCAGGATCCACTCTTCGCTCTCCTGCCGGTGGCATGAGGAGGGGATGAGGGCTGACCCTCTGCCCCCCATGCAGGTGCCTCTCCTCCCTGGCCCTGACTCACGCTGTTGAAGTCGTTCTGCTCCCGTGTGGCATTGGCAATGTGGTTGCAGGCATCCACGCAGGCACGGATGTCAGGTCCTGCCTCCTCCAGGCTCTGGCTAAAGTCCTGGGCGCTGCCACTCTCCAGGCCACGTTCTACAGGCAGCAGAGCCGGCACAGCGGGCACCAGTGAATACCTGGCTGCCTGGCACATCGCCCAGACTCATGAGGAGATGCCAGCTCCCCCAGGGGCACTCACCAATCTTCTCCAGCACAGTTTTCATCAGCCCATCCCTCTCCTTCTGTTTCTCGAAGAGCAGCTCTGTCCGGGCTTTCCAGAGCATGTACTCATCAGCTTTTACAATGAGCCCCAGGGAACTGCGCCTCCGGGTGGCTCGCGGTGGTCCCGGTGTCTCCTCTGGCATGTGCATTCCCAGGTAGTGGGGCAGGAGGTGCAGGCACACCTGGAAACAGTGTCACCCGTGAGGACCTGACTCCATCACACCACCCTGGGCTATGCAATGGGTGCGATCGGATCCCCTTGCATTGCCTGGAGCATCCCGTCAGTATGCTTGTGCCAATAGGATTCTGGGTGCATTGGCACCTGCTGCTCCCAGTGTTCAGAGTGGCTTGAAGGGGTTTGTGGCACAGTGTGGTCCCTTGGGGGCATCTGTTGGGGTCCCTTTTTGTGCTAGGGTTTGCACTTAGATGAAGTGTGGCATGCCTGCCACCCTGCTCTGTGAGGGACATGGACTTGGTGCCCAAATACCCACCCAGTTCCCCATGTGTAAGGGGTAGGGGAATGATGGCAGGTACCTGGCGCACTCTCTGGGACATGGAGTGAGTGTTGGGTGTTCTCAGTGAGATGTTGAGGACGATAACAGCGTTCACCACAATCACCACCGTCACCACCATGAGGAAGGTCAGGTACCTGGGAAGGAGGCACAGAGCCTGATGTGGGGTTGCTGCATCAGCCCTGTGCCAGCCTCACCTGGGCTAGGGTTATTTCTGTGCCAGGGTCCTGTCCAGGCACTGGCTGCTGCACAGCACTCAGGGAACCCACTGTCAGAGTGTGACAATACAGCTGGCACCCCCACCCCCACGCATCACTTACTTCCCTATGAGGGGCACAGCCTGGGAGGTCTCAGGCACCTTCTGGGCAATGAGGAAGAGGAAGACAGTCTGGGCCAGGAGGACATTGATGGAGACAGTGCATTTCTGCCCACCCGCTGTCAAGGAGGGGGGAAGGCAGAGATAGGCATGAGGCAGTGTTGTGGGCATTGCCCCCCTTTGGCAAAAAGCCCCCACCCCAAAGTTGGACTGGCCAAATCTTGCCATGAGGCTTTAACTGGGGGGGTATCTGGAAAGACACTCTCCCCACCCCAAATATCACAGGAGTGGAGGAAAGATGGCAGTGATGGTCCCCTAGCACAGAGAGGTCAGTGATGCTCCCCTTGTGCATCCCTGTGCCCCTAGTGGTGAGCATGGCACCAGTGCATACCTTTAGCTGGCAGAAAATAGACCAGCACAGCCATGGCGGAGATGAGGACACAGGGCACGATGATGTTGATGATGTAGAAGAGCGGCTTGCGCTGGATGATAAGGTAGAAGATGACCTGCTGGTACTGGGTGTCATCTGGGGTAAATTGCTCTGAATTGATGATCTTCCGAGCGGGGCGGTGCTTGATGGCCCATTCGCCATTCTCTGCCAGTGCCACATGAGTGCCATCACCCCACTGGGGGCACTGGGTTTGCCAGGCCCCCGGTGTAGGGAAGGTGAGAAAAGGGAGGGCTGGTGATCAGCATGGGCCCCACAGGGCACCCAGGCTGGGCACAGGCAGGGAAAGGTGCTAGAGTTGCTGGGAATGGAGATGAGACCCATGGAGAGTGCCAGGGCACCTGGGCAAAATACCCCAAAAAGCTGTTGGAGGGGGGAGCCAGGCACATGTGGGGCATCTGCACCCCCCAGGATGTTACATATAGGGTGGTGGTCCCTTCATCTCCCTGCCCGCAGGGTGCCATAAGGAGAAGCGGAGTGTGATGCTGGATGACTGTGCGCTGTTTTCCCCTGCTGTCTGCAGGAGCAATAGTGTTTTTTCCCAGTCAAGATCACAACTCGGGCCGGCAATGAAAAAGTAAATCTCGTTGCCCAAAAAGCATTTTGTTCCTTCAATATGCAATTAGAATGTGATGGAAAACGTCATCGTTTGGCCATGACAGCTACATTCCCAGCATCAATCAAGCTTCCAGGAGCAGTGCTCTCCAGGAGTGGCTGCCAGGCAATGAGAGCCCTGAGTGGAGGGGTTAGAAAAACAAATCTCTCCCACACTCCCGCTCCCACTAATAACTTAAGTGCCCATGTAATGGCAGGATCTGCTAATAGCCCCCACAGCCCTGCTTTTGGCAGCCACCGGCACAGCACCAAGCCTGTTGGTGCCTGCAATGGGAGGATGCTCTTGTGCCAGGGGTGACTGGGGTGTTACCTGTGAAAGCCTCGGGGTCGATTGAGATCCACTCCACAGTCTGGCCTTCCTCTACTGTCAGCAGGAGATTGATTTCATTGGCACTGTACGTCTGGGACCTGGGAAGGGACAAGGGGGTGGCACAGGCAGGCACGCGATGAGCTGGATGCACAAACAGTGCCAGTGTGGCACTGGGTCATGCTGGCCACCTCCAGCTCAGGGGACAGGTAGGTGGCACTTGTCTGCTCCGGGGTGCATTGCCACAGGGCAAAGAAGGACATGCCATGCTGATTAATCCCTTGTATCCCAGAGGACCCGCCATGGTGCCCCCACATGCCCAGCCTGTGCTCACTGGAAGACCATGGTGCAGTTCTGCCAGTCGAAAGGGAAATAGGTGACGTGGATGGAGCAAGAGCTGCGGTATATGGCGGGGGGCAGCCAGTAGATGCTTCCATCAGGGGACACCAGCACATTGGGGTAGAGGGTGATCTCAAACGTCCCGTCGATGCTGGTGGGAAAAGGGTAGGCTCAGCCCCAAACTGTGCCCAGGGAGCAGCTGCCACCCTCTGTGCAGGGATATGTCCCCGTTGCCCCATCACCTACTTGTTCTCCAGGACAATGTCGGGCAGCCAGACCATGGTGGAGGGCACCCGCAGCAGCTCGATGTTGTCATATTCCTCAGGGTCCCACCTCAGGCGATAATCGGACCATTGCTGGGGAAAGGAGAGCAAGGAAGGAGAGGTCATGGTGATCCCCCAAGGAGGGGGATCTTGTGAGCTGCCTGTCCTATGCTGCCCAAAATAGGCTCAGTTGGGGCCACCCACAAAAGGGGGTATAGAACACAGTGGCAGCCCGCTGTGGGTTACCACTCTGAGATGCAAATGAGGCCTTGAGGTGTCCTGCCTGGAGGTGAGGGGTCTCACCATCTCGATCCAGACGTTGGTGGTGAGGGTCTCCTCTCTCTCGTTCTGGCAAGGAAGAAAGAGGGGAGATGACTTTAGTGCCCTGCTCTGCCTACTGCCCCATGTTGGCAATTGTTCTGTGGGGCAAGTCCTGTCCTGTCCTGGGACTGGGGAGGGGAGTTTCTCACCAGTGAGATGAGATTGGTGAGGGTTAGCTTTAGGGTGACATCAATGATCTGGTCCCCGTGCAGGGCCGGGCGTAGGTGCCGGTTGTAGTTGGTCATGAGGTCCTGGAGCAGCTTCTCCTCCTGGTTCCTGCAGCTCACACCTAGGGAGGACATCTGCCATGGGGGCACCCTGGGATGACGATGGCAGGGCCACTCATGGCCCTGGGACGTGCTGCTGGTGGGGGGAGAGAAGGTGTGCATGGGAAGGGGACGGCCACGAGTGTGTTGCTGTGGCTGTGCTTGCCTGATGATGTGCCCGCGTCCAGTGTGCAAGTGGAGGGCGTGTGCCTCCCTATATCCCCCACCCTGCTCACCCCAGGGACTCCTCCAGGGCAGGACATGGGGACAGTGAGCTGCCAGCATGGAGACAGCCTGGTGGGACGGTGCATGGCGCTGTACACCCATGGGTGACAAACCCCAAAGGGCAAATGTGGAGGGTGACCAGGTGCCCCCCCTGGCTTTCCCCCCCCATGGTGGGCACCCCTTACCTGCCAGGGTGCAGAGGGTGAGGAGGAGGCCGTGGCAGCGCATGGCGGTGCCGTGGGGCGCGGGGGCTGCACTCGGTGCCTGCACAGCAGTGCTCTGGGCTTGGCATCCGGTGGACAGGACAGCTGTCCCCTGCCACCGTCAGCTGTTCCCAAGAGCCACTGGGGTGGGGAGGGACGAGGGAGTGCCCAGGACCCCCACCAGCAGGGTTGATGACAGTTTGCTGGGAAGCCCAAATCCAAGAGGGATTGGAATTGGTTCTGGGGGCACAATTATCTCTGTGCCTCAGTTTCCCCATGTCCTGCACAGACTGATGCATCTCCCTGCGCAGGAACCCAAGCACCCATGAGTTATGGAAAAGGGATGCCCTCCTGCAATCCCTGTCCCCTCCCATGGTGGTGGCTACTTCCAGGGTGGGAAGGAAGCAGCAAGTCCCACCATGTCAGTCTGGGGAGTGATCCAAGTCCAAATCCTGTGTAGGGGTATTGGGAGTGACGGAAGATTCCTGGCTGAGCAGAGAGGATGTGACAGCTGTCCCGAGCCACTGTTGGTATGGGGATGTCAGCTGTGCCCCCTGAAACCGGAGCTCTGGCATCCTGCTGCTGAGCTGGGGAAGGAGACGCTCCCTTGGCCCCCAGCTGGGTGCTATGGGATGGGGTGTGCTGGGGGGGAACGCTTGTGGGGCATCATGGGGACTGGGGGTGATGTGGGCATTGATGGCATTTGTGCCCACGCAGGGGATGGTGCAGTGCTGGGGGAGTCCATCTCCTTTACCAGCCCATCTTGTCCCAAGTGCCCAGCTCAACAGGGGTAGCAGGGCCTGGTACCACCCCATCCCTTTGGGAAACACCCCTTCAAGCCACAGCTGAGGACCACTGTACTCAGAACACCCAAAAGCACCCATTCTCTGGGTGAGCATCACCTCCCTGACATACACGCAGTGCTCAGGTTGGGCACTGTGCCCATGGGGAGTCACCAGCTCAGTGCCTGCAGTGAGAAGTACCACCTTTATTTTCCTAAGCCAAGGCAGGTGATGGGGGGCTGGCACTTGGCACCCCCACTCCCCTAGGTGAAGCGTTTGTTCTCCTCACGGTAGTCATAGGGGTCTCCGGCAAAGGGCAGCGGCGGCGGGTGGTTGTAAATGCCCATGAGGAAGATCCAGAGCGTGCCCACCACCAGTATGGTGGTGATGAGGAAGAGGCAGAGGCGATCCAGGATCCTGGCCACCTGGTTCCAGTTGTCCTTCTCCTGGGGAGGGAGCCAGGAGGTGGGCATTGGAGGCACAGTGGGCACAGGGAGCTCCCTCTGCCCCCCTCATGCTCATGGCCCCCACCTCATTGTAGCTGTTTCTCTCCCGCATTTGCTGGACAATGAAGTTGGCATTATCAACGACAGGTTTTATGTGCTCATAGAGCTGCTCCTCGCCTGTGCCCATGCCCAGTGGTTGCAGCCCTGGGGGCAAGAGGGGCAGTGAGATGGGGCCTGAAGGGAGGCCACTCTGGAGGTCCCCACTCTACCACCCTTCCCCAACAGCTCACGGGCGGGGGTGACGCGGCTGGCCAGCCCGTGCCGCTCCGACTGCTTCTCAAACATGAGCTCGCTGCGGGACTTGACGCTGAAGTACTCCTCTGCCTTGGCGATGTAGCCGGCCGAGCTGAAGCGTCGGATGCATGGGGCGCCCGCCGGGTTCTCGGCTGGCTGTGACATGCCCAGCAGGCGGGGCAGGCTCTCCAGAAAGACCTGGGGGCACAGAAGGGGCTGTAAAGACTCTTGGCCACCTCCCTAGTGCAACATCACCTTGTCCCCACCTGCTCCCAACCTGGGTGTACAAGCCTTTGGAGTGGTACAGATGGGACACCCCAGTGCTGTGCTGGGGCTGTGCTGTCCCATGTCCTGCACCCCTGTACTCACCAGTTTACTCACTCCAGCCCAGCACCACACTCACCTCCCTGACCCAGTCAGACATGATGTGGGTGCTGGGGGTGCGGAAATGGAAGTTGAGGACCACGACGCAGATCACCACCATGGCTGTCACCAGAAGCATGATAAAAAGCAGATACCTGCGTGGGACACAGACCTGGAGCTGGCATTGCCACAGAGGCTGGGCACGGGCAGAGCTGTCCTCTGGCACTGTGGAGACCCCATGATGTCCCCGCTGCACCTAGCGGTGCCCAGGACTCACTTGCCGATAAGGGGGATGGCATGGGAGGTGGCAGGTAGGCGCTGGGAGATGAGCAGGAGGAAGACAGACTGGGCCAGGAGCACCGAGATCACCAGGGTCATCTTCTCACCACCTGGACAGCAGGTGAGTTCAGGGCAAACCCTGCACGAGGTCCCCATCCCAGCACTCCCAGTACCAGGACTGCCCACTGTCCCACCCTGCAGTGCCCCATAGAGGGTTTTCTATTATGGGGGTACCCCAGATACGGGGTATCCTGTGCTCAAATGTGCCCCTGCCAGGGTGCCTGGCTGGGATGATGGTGTCCTACATAGGGATGTTCCAGTAGCAGGATGTTCCCATTCTGAGCATCTGGGTGTCCATATGTCCCCAGGACCTGATGCAAGTGAGGGACATGGACGTGCCCCATGGGTGCTGTGGGGCTCACTCACTGTCAGCGGGTAGGTAGAAGACGAGGATGGCCATGAAGGCTATGAGGATGCAGGGCGTGACGATGTTGATGATATAGAAGAGTGGCTTGCGCTTAATGATGAGGTAGAAGGTGATGTCCTGGTGCTCGCTGCTCTCAGGGGGGTTTCTGGGGTGGATGTTCTTGCGTGCTGCGCGGTGGATTATTTCCCATTCCCCATTCTCTGTCAGGACAGATAGGACAGCACATGGCATGGGGAACCCCTGCTATGCCCATCCTCACCAGCCTCACCAGCACCAGTCTCTCCATCCTGGGTCTGGGTAGCTCCAAGCCTGGTGGATGCGTGCCAGGGTTCCAAAACCTCAGGTAATCCAGTGTGTCCGTGGCTGGATGCCCCAAGCCAGGGTGCCCCTGAGCCCTGTAGAGGTTGTCCTGCTGCCTCAGGACATGTCAGAAACCACAAGCATTACCTGTGAAGCCTTCAGGGTCGATGATGATCCACTCCACTTGGTAATACTTGCCCGTCTCTGCGTCACTGTCCTCTTTCAAGTGCATGCTGATCTCCAGGGCGCTGTATGCCAGCGAGCTGACCCATTGTCAGGGAGGGGACAGGCAGTGAGGGGCTGCATCTGCTGCTTGGTACCCACCACTCACCCACCCTGACGTCCAACATGATGGACTCAGGTGGCCACCGAGACATCTGCAAACCCCCACCTGGCTGCACCCCAACAGCAAGGGAAGGTGCTGGCAGCAGTACGCACTGCAGGGAGCTGGGATGGCCACCCTGCTGCCTGCCCCTGTCCCAGCCAGCCCCCTGGCACCTGAATTTGAGGGTGCAGTTCTGCCAGTCGAAGGGGAAGAAGTCAACATTGATGGGACAGGCACTGCGGAAGATGGCGGGCGGCAGCCAGTAGACATAGCCCGTGTTGTAGATGAGGACGTTGCAGTAGTAAGCGACCTCAAAGAGCCCGTCATTGCTATGCCAGGAGAGAGGTGAGGTGATGGTGGGGCCAGCAAGGGGCAGGGGGAGACCTGGACATGCAGCAGGCACAGCTCAGAGGGGTTGGGAGGAGAAACTGAGGCACAGCTCACTTGTTCTCCAGGACTATCTCAGGCAGCCACAGCATGTCTGGTGGCAGGCGGAGCACCTCAATGTCCCCAAACTCGGACTTGTTCCACTGCAGGCGATAATCAGTCCAGCCCTGGAGGAGCGGGATCCCCAGGTCACTGTGTTGCCACAATGGGCCATCCCATTGCTCATGCTTCAGGACACAGCTGGTGCCATGATACCTGCCCCTACTCACATGCTCGAGCCATACGTTGGTGGTGAGTGTCTCATCCACCTCTTTCTGCAATAACAGTGTGGGGCAGTGAGATGCCAGGGCCAAGCCCAGCAGCTGCAACCCCCCAGCCCAGGACCCAGCATCCCAATCAGCCAGGGTTTGGGGCAGCAGCCTCAGGGGTCCCCCAGCACAGCCAGCCCTGCAGGTGAGGCATGGCTGGGGAGCACCCCATGGTGGGTATTGCCTGCTGGGACTCACCAGCGAGATGAGGTTGGAGAGGGTGAGAGCCAGGTAGACGTCCACAACCTGGTCACTGGAGGTGACGGGGCGCATCTCCTTGTCATAGCCCTTCTCTTCAAAGAGGTGGTGGATGAGCCGCCCCTCCTGGTTCACACAGAGCCCACCTGGGGGTGTAGGGTCAGGCAAACTGGGAAGTCTGGGGGGTTACTGGGCCAAATATCACCTCGCAGGGATGCTCGGTGAGGGCAGGATGGATTAAGGATGGAGAGGACAGAAACAGGCCAGGACACTGCATGCTTGTGCTGCGCAGGGGGCATGGACATGGGACATTCAGGCATGACAGGCATGTGGGGGCACATAGGCATGGAACAAGGATATGGGCGTGAACACAGAGGGGCATACAGGCATAAGGCACTTGGGTACAGACACAGTGGCACTGTACACATAAGTGGATGCACACACAGAGGCACATATGGATGGATGGACATGGACACAGTCTACGCACAGAGATGTGGTCATAGATGGAATTTCACTGCGCACATAGACAGGCACATACAGGGGCACACAGACACAGTGACACTGTGCAGACACACACACAGCCCAGGCATAGCACAGGGGTGCAGCTCCAGGTGGCCCAGCCAGGACAGAAGCACAGGGGATGCTCAGTGATGGGACTCCGCCAAGCAATACCCAGAGTGCAGCCCTGAGGACACTTTTGCCCAGATCTTGCCACCAACACCCCCCGACCCTGACCCCACTGTAGGGGCCCAGAACCCCCTAAATAGGGCAACCACATGTCCAAAACCCCAGGCCCCGCTCACCCGACAGCACCAGTGCCCCGAACAGAGCGAGCCACCCCGGCAGGTCCCCCATGCCTGCGGTGCCCTCTCGCTGTGCCAGGCCCTGGCTGCCTCCGTGCCTGGCCTGGCTGAGCGGATGTCCGGCTGCCGGACGGAGCGGGAGATGGATGGTGCCAGGTGCTGAGGGGGAAGGGTACACGCAATGGATTCCTGCTCCTGCCCCACTCTTCCGGCACCCCCTGCACCCGCAGAAGGGGAGATGGGCAGGCGCAGCTGGCCTCTCTGGCTCCATGAGTGTCAGCCCATCACCCTCCACCTGGGCACCCCAGCACAAACATTGCAGGGTGCTGGGAGGAGTGGTCCCTTCCCTGCTGCTCAGAAGCCTCAGCTGTGCTGCTCGAGGGTGGTAGCTCCTCACAAGCAGGAGGGGTTGGTACCCACAGATGTCCAAACACAGGGGTGGCACCACCCCAGCACTTGTCACTGGCTTAGGGCAGTCTCAGCCCCTGCACCAGCAGGAGGTTTCATGGGGGCCCCGATGGGGTGGCAGCAGGGGTAGACACTGGTGCTATGCTATGGGTGCTGCAGTGGCCAGGAGGAGTGTCCAGCCCCTGGGCAGAGGGCTGGGAAGTCTGTGCCAAGTTGAGCAGGAACCGATGTCAGGGGCAGGAACCAAGGCTGGGGTCACCGCTTCAGAGTACAGGGGGAGATAGGAAGGGGGATGCAATGGGAAGTCCCCCCACTGGCTCCCACATCACTAGCACCCTGTGGCGCAGAACTCACTTCACACTCACCAGCTACCGGAAAATAGAGCCCTTCTTTATTGAAAAATAAACCTTTCTCTGTACAAATAAATAACAGCTCAGGTGCCTGTGGGGAAAATGGGGATGGGCTTTCCAAGATGGGGGTCCCAGGGGAGATGAGGGCCATGATCCCCACCTGAGATGTTCCAGGTGCCCCTCGGTGCCCCATGGCCCTGGGTAGGTCTGGCAGTGCTGGTGGGAAGAGGGAAACTGAGGCACAATATGGGAATAAAGGGTGGAAGAGCCTGACCTGGAGAGGGGGCTGTGTTTGAAGGACATTGGAGACCCCTGCCCCAGCACTCTGTCCCCACACTGGCACGTTGCACAAGGGGCACCATTAGGTTTTCAGCACCTCAAGTGCCAGAGCAACGAGGCCAGGCATGCTGCGGGCTAGTGAGTCACTTTCCAGCCCCACAAGGCCAGTGAATGCTGTGGGGCGGCCCCCCACTGTGGCCCGCACCTGTGCCCGGTACAGTCCCTTGGTGTTTTTGGAGCCCAAGTCCACCAGGATCTGTGGGAGGATGACAACATGGTGAGTCCCAGGAGAGCCAGGGGCTCATAGGGGCAGTGATAGGCTGTGAGGTGGCACTGTCTGTCTGCCAGGGTCGGGGCTTGGAATAGCTGGACAGGGCACTCACCTCCTGGAAAGTCATGGCCAGGTCTGGCTCGGGCACCCGCAGCACCCAGGCGTACAGCTCCCGCACAGCACCCACCCGCACCGCTGACTCATTGAGGCCAGGGCAGGCTGCAACCCCCCAGGGAGGGCAGGAGAGAGATGCAGGGGGGACATGAAGATGAATCGCAGGGGCACCACACACAGCACCCACCCTGGGGAGGAGCACCCATGCTCTGGGCATGCGGGGGAAAAAGGAGCAGAGGGTCTCTGTGGCGAGGGGCATGGGCAAGGGTTGTCCCACTGACACTGGACCAGAATGCAAAGCTGAGGCAGGCCTGTCACCATCCCCGCAGCATGGGGCATCCCTCAGCAGCCATGGGACACCTACCTCTGCCCACACCTGCCTCCTCCTCCTCCACCCCTGGCAGCTCCATGGGCACCAGCTCACGTTTCTCCCTCAGTGCAGACCCTGCCACCAAGAGAGGTGCAAAACCCGTGGTGGGAATGTGGTCGATGGGCTCTGCCCAGCCATGGAGCCGGCTGGCAGATGGACACCCTGCTGCCCTGTCAGGCCCAGCTCCCCAGCTCCTGGGGCTCACAGCTTGGTGTGGATGTCCCTGCCAGCTCTCCAGATGCTTGTCGCAGCTCCATGGCTCCAAGGGAGGTGCCAAGGTCCAGTTCTGCCCGAAACTGGGCAAGGAAGGCTCTCCCCTGTGCCACCAGCTCCTCCACCTCCTCCTTGCCCTGCTGAAGAGAAGTGGAGACAGGGTAGCTGCTGGGGTACCCATGGGCACCCATGGGCCAGGTGTGCAGTGGCAAAATGTAGGGCACAGTTGGACTGGTGTCAGACAGGGCATCAGGGACACATGGCTTTGTTGGGTCGGATCCTAAGCTGCAAGGTCAGACCCATGACTGGCTCTGCATTGATTGACTGGGAGTGCTGGTTTCATCTGGGGAGGGTGAAATGCCCCATCTGTGGTAGCAGAGTGGGAGGTGCCACCTCTGTGGCTGCACAGGGGATGATGGAATCAGGGGACATCAGGAGTGGACAGTGGCTCCCCCCAGCCCATCTATCCCCACATACCTGCAGGAAGAGCCATGTCTCCCTGGGGAGCTGCCCCATGTCTGGGATGGGTGCCAGGGGGCTGCTCCCCTCCATAGCCCTCAGTGCCTCCAGCCAGTCCTGCAGCTGGGGTCCCACAGCACCAAAGAGCCCTGCAAAGGGGGGTGGCCACCCAGCTCCCTGCCTGCAAGCACAGCAGGGCGAGCTCAGGCAGGCGCCCAGTGCACCCGTCCCCTGGGCAGTGCCACCCTGCATACCCCGTGCAGGGCCTTGGTGGCACCCCGGGGACCATGCCCACCTCCTTGCAGATGCCATGGCTGCAGGAAAAGCAGGACTCCAAAGCTTTCGGCTGTCCCCAAAAAGCCATGTCAGCACCCACAGTCATCTCACCCACCTCCCCAAACCCTTTAGCCCCTCTTGTCCCATGGCCCACCCTGCCTCACCTGGTGGGGCGTCTCCGGGGTCCCTCTGCCATGGGACTTGGCTGGTCCTCTGGCACAGCTGGGCCTGTGGAGATAAGAAGGGAACAGAAAGAGCAAGAGGTAGGGGATCCCCATGGGTGTGCCAGGGCAGGCCGATGGTGCCCTGGCCACCAGCACAGGGGAACCGATGGGATCCCAAGCGGGCACATTGTGGCCCAGCCAAGGAGGGTACCTGGGGCATCCCTACGGCCACGGTGGGGGAAAAGATGTCCGTAGATCTTGCCCAGGAGCTGCGGCAGAGCATGGGTGAGGAAGGAGAAATCCAGCTGGTTTCGGATGAAGTCCCCAGCCCTGCGCAGGAGATCCACCAAGGTCTGGGCGTAGGAGTGCAGCTCTGTGGGCACAGTGGGAGAGCCATGGCCCTGACCCCATGCCAGCCCCACGCTGCCTGAAACGAGGTCCCTCCCCACACTGTCTCCCCAGCACAACCCCCTGGCTCACCGCATCGCCTGGTCCTGGCACGGCAGGTCTCCTCGGCCAGGCGGGTGCAGGCAGCGCGGCCTTGTGGGGCCCGGCAGGACCTGGTGTAGAAGGCGCAGAGGCGAGCCCGCTCAGGCGGCTGCTGCTCGGGGGGCAGCTGGGACACTGCCAGCAGGTCAAAGCAGCTCGGTTCCTGGCTGCTGGGTGCAGCTGCGAGAGCACCAGCACTGCCATGAGGCACTGAACACCACTGGGGTGATGTATCCCCACAGCACCATGGGCATCTCCATCCCCCCAGTGCGGCCAGCGGCACTCACGGTCCATCTGGAGCCTGAGCCAGTCTGTGAAGGCAGTGACGCGGGTGTAGACACCAGGTTTGCCCCGCTCACCGCAGCCGTCGCCCCACGACGTGATACCGTAGAGGACAAAGCGGTGCGAGGAGGGGTCCTGGCATGCCAGTGGGCCACCTGAGTCACCCTGTGGTGGAGGAATGCCCATGCGTTGGTCTGGGATGGGACCTCAGGTTGTGCCGGGCTGTGGCACATGCCCGGTGCTGTGTGCCGTGAGGGGTTTTTGGGTTGGCGGGCCAGCAGCCCCTCAGCCCTGGGCATTACCTGGCAGGAATCGATGCCCCCGGACAAGTACCCAGCACAGAACATGGTGTTCGTGATCAGGTCCCTGCCCAGAGCACCCCGGCATGTCTCCTGGCTGAGCAGGGGCACCTGTGCCTCCATCACCACGTTAGCTGCTGGCCCCTCTGCTGGGCAAGGCACCCATTATGGTGTCCTCCATGCCTGGACACCCCCATCTCTTTTGCAGCCCCCTACCCTGGCTCAGTGCATCAGCACCGTGCCAGGCACCAGAGAGGGCCCCAAAGAGGACCCCACAGACTCCATGGGTGTTGGGGTGATACCTACCTTCATAGAGGGAGCCCCAGCCGGCGATGTAGCAGGCAGTGCCAGGGCTGGGCTCTGCAGGGCTGCTGGGAAGGCACACAGGTCTGACAGTGGGCGATGGGGCCAGAGGCACAGCCAGCTCCAGCAGTGCCAGGTCCCCATGGAACGTCTTGGGGTTAAACTGGAAGGGGATGGGAGGGTGTCAGTGGGGCATATGGGGCATGCAAAGATAGGTCAGGGGGGCACCCACCTCCACTGACCTTGGGGTGAGGCAGGATGCGCCGCACAGGCACCGCTTGCTCGCCTGCTCCAGGCTTGCCCAGCTCGTGGTCGCCTACCACCACTGTCCATGCCAGCTCATTCTGGTTCCTGGTACAGTAAGAGGCAGCTCTTTACAGGGGTGACACGGGTGCCACACTGTTCTCCCCTCTGCAGGGACATCATCCCTACATTGCTGTATCCTCTGTCGTACCCAGCAAAGCAGTGGGCCGCAGTGAGGACCCAAGAGAGCCCCACAAGCACCCCTCCACACATCAGCTCCCCATGGAGCCGCACCGACACCAGCCAGGGCCAGGACCCCAGGAGGGCCACGCTGCCACCCATGATCCGTCCTCGGGGGGCTGTCGTGTTGGCCTGGGGGACCCCACGGTGCCCGCAGCTCCCTGGAGGACAAAGTGGGGGTGAGAAGGGGGATCCTGCAGCCCCACTGCCAGGACACCCCCCTCTCCCCAGTGGGCACAGGGTGGCCGGGACTGCCATGGCGGGCTGAGGGGGTGACGTGTGGCCCTGGGGGAGTCAGGCTGCGCTGGGCACGCTGTCAAGCCTCATTGTGCTCACGGAGGCAAGCAGGCGGTGGGCTGGCTGGGGGCACCCTGCGGCCCGGCAGCTGCCGACGCTAACCTCTGCCCCCTGGCCCAGCAGGCAGCTGTGGGGCCAGGGCGCCCATCGGCGTGAGGAGGGGGGTGGTGCGGGCTCACCTGGCATCGCCACCTCTTCTTGTGCATCAGGGCCTGAGGCTGCCATCCCTGTAGGGACAAAGTGTCATGGCATGTGGGGACAACCCCCCAATGTCATCACCATGTTGCTGCTGTCCCCAATTCCCCCCCAGTTCCTTTCAGTGTCCCCAAGGCCCCCATCATTCCAAACAGGCACCCCAGTACCACCCCAGGAATACTTGTCACCCCCAGTCACTCAGTGTCCCAAATCTTTCTGCCACTGCCCCATGCACCCTTCTCTCACACTCCCCTCTCCCACCCTACATTCTTCATCACCCTTCAACAGCCCGTTCCCCTAATCCACTCCTGGTTCCCAATGCGTCCATCCCCCAAATCTCTACCTCTCACGCCAGATCCCTCCATCCCCCCAATTCCCTTACCATACCCAACCTCCCCAGTTTCCCCACCCCAGCACCCACTGTGACTCCCAGTGTCCCCATATCCCCTCCAGGCAACCCCAGGCATCCCTTGAGGATGCCCCCTTTGTTATTGTAGGGTTTCCCCTCTCTGGGACGATCCAGGGTGATGTGGGTGCCCACTCACGGCACTCCTGGAGGCGGTAGTGGCAGAGACGGGTGCTGAGCTGGGCGCAGGCATGTGGGGCCCCCTCGGGTGGGCACAGGCGCTGGTAGGGGGCACAGGCCTGGCTCAATGCCCAGTTGCGCTGGGGCAGCTCGGGGAGTGCCTGGGCATCCAGCAGGGCCTGGCAGCTGGGGGGCACGGTGGGGGGTACAGCTGGCACTGCAAGGACAGCAGGGCTGTGGGCATCCCAATGTTCTCCCTGCCCACCTCTGCCCAGACAAACCTGGGCTCCACTTTGGGGCGGGTGGGAAAGGGGCTGGTGGGGCTGTGGTGTCGGCATGCTTTGTTAGGGTCTCCTGGGTGCTGGGAGACGTTTTTTAGGGCATCTCTAGGAAGGAGACAAGATATCAGGAAAAGATTTGGGTAGAGCTCCAGGTGATGTTTGGGTAGGATCTAGAGAAGATTAGGAACTGCACTTAGGGATATGTTTTGGGAGTCTGGGCATTGTTTTGTTAAAGCTTATAAGGTAAAGCCTACAGTGGAGGTGGTGTTTGGGTAGGGTCTTGAGGTGTCATTTGGTAGAGTTTCTAGGGGATGTGGTGGTACTCTGGTAGAGACCCAAGGGAAGATTAGAGTAGGGTCTCCAGGCATGGGTCTGTGTTTGGGTGGGGTTTCCTGGAATGGGGCAGTGGGGGCCATAACTCACGTGAGCAGGGGGGGGTGAGGTTGGCACAGGGGGGGAAGAGGCAGGGGGCACAGAGCCCGCAGGCACCCTTCTGCCGCTGCTGCTCGGCCAGCGCCTGTTCCAATGCCAGCAGTGCGCTCCTCAGCGCCGCCTCCAGCACCAGCGTCCCCCGGCTTGACAGTGCTGCGGGCACACGCAGGGTGCTCATAACCCTGGCACCCTCCACTTCCCCCCACTGCAGCCACGGGGTGCCCTCAGCCCAACCGGCGCCTGTTCCCCAGTATGTCCATGATGGGTGTCAGGCTGGCATCGCCTAGGGTGACAGGCATGAGCGTCACCTTCCTGCTGTGGCTGGCACATGGCATAGGGAGGGTGTTTGTCTAGATCTGTGAGTGCCCTTTGAAAGTGGAAACCCTGTGAGCATGTATGTGTGTAAACATGGTCATGCAGCAGGGCTGAGCCTAAACAGGTGTGTCCGTGTGTGTTGGTGTGCGTGTACCCATGCACATATCTGTGTGTGCCAGGGTCCATGTCCCCATGTCTGCATGTTCCTGCACATGCCCGTTTCTGTGCAGTCCTGTGCATGCCCTGTATGTGCATCCCCACAGGTGCTTATACCTGCGCCCATCCACAGCTGCCCATCTGCTGGCTGTGCCTGGCAGAGGGTCCCCGGGGCTGGCACAGGTAGCAGGGCAGGAGGGAGAGCTGGCAGCTGTGGGGCACAAACCAGCTCCCTGCAACCCTTGTATTTCCTAGCGCCACAGGCAGCGCTTGCCACCCTGACCAGACAGCACAGCATGCCCCAGGACCTGCGGGCTTTGGCAGGGACCCGAGCATCCTTCCTGCACGCTTCCCTATCCTCATTCCAGAGAATGAACCCAGGAGTCCCATCTGGAGCCGCCCTACCCACAGTCAAACCCTCCCACAAAGATTCCCCCATCCCCGTGCCCCACTGACCTTGCAGGACACCGGCCGGCATGGGGTACAGCCCCTGGACCAGGGGGGCCCCCCCCACTAGCTGCAGCAGCGGCAGCAGCGGCAGCAGCACGGGGGGGAACAGGCGGACCCCGAGAAGAGCACCCCGCATCTTCTTGCCTCCTTGCTCCACCCCCGGGCGGTCAAAGGGGAGCAGAAGGGGGAGCCACCAAAATGCCCGAGGAGGATGAGGAGGGATGGATATATATAGTGCCCCCCGGGCGGTGGGAGGAGAGAGGGGCCGGGGGAGCACAAACAGGCGAGTTCATTAATGTCGCGCCAAGATGCCAGCTCGGGGCGGGGGGCGCGGGGGGTACACAGCCGGGGCCTCAATGCCGCCTTTGTTCGACGGGGCCTCCGGGCGGGCAGCATCAGACGGGCTCTGCGCTCCGGCGCTGCCGCGGCCCTTGATCATTTTCACGCCAAGCCCCGGAGCGCTACCGTCCCTCCTGCGGGCCTCGTGGGGGGGGACAGCGGGCGGGTGGGAACGCACCGGCGGCTGCGGGCGCGGGAGGCCGGGCTGGGCGTGGGAGACCCGCGGGGCTTCAAAGCGGCAGCGGGCCGGGAGCGGCCTGGCGGACTTTGCGGGGGCAAGGGGGGGAAGTCTGAGGAGGGGAGTCGTGGGGCGGGGGTTCCCTCTCTGTGTCAGCCGCTCCGCGCAGGAGCGCTGCACCCCAGTGCTGAGCACTGGCTGCTCCTGGGACCCCCAGCACCCAGCTTAGTTCACACTAAGACCGTTTCTCGCCTGAGGTGCAGGAAGGGGGACGTGCCCCGGAGGGATGCCGGGCAGGTGGGACCGGGGCACCGGCAGCCTATCTCACTTTTCAGCAGCGGCAGGCCCGGAGCGGGCAGCGCGCCAGGGTCTGCGGGGCAGCTCTGGCCCCTGGGATGGGGCGGGAGGGGGGGACTATGCTAGCCCGCCCAGCTGGAGAGGCCCACCCGTGCCTACAGCTCAGCTTGTGGTTGTCCCCAGATTTTTGGGGTACCCACGCCACTCTCTTGCCCCCCCTTGCTACCGTCCTGTGCCCATGGGCATGGAGTCAGCTCTTTCGGTGGGGCAGGGTGCAACCGCATCCTCACCTTCTCTTTGGGGCGCCGTGTGTGCCTGTGCCCCTGCCTTTGTCCCTGTTAGAGGCACGGGGTGCCCGTGTTCCTACAACCCCTGGGGGACAGGGTGCCTACAGCCCCGTCTCTTTTCTCCTTAGGAGTGTCCACGCCGTCCTCTCTGCCTCTATTAAGCGCATGAGGAGCTGCCGTGTCCCCATTCCCACTTCGGGGCTGGGGTTGCTCGTGTCACCACCCCCGTCCCTATTCGGGGCAGGGGCGGCTTCGTGCCCGCAGCTCGGCCGTGCCGCGCTCCAGCTGGGCCCCCGGCCCCGGTGCCTCGGACAATGCCGCTTCAGTGGCACATCAAAGGCGCTGCGCTGCCCGCGGCTGGCACGGCGACAGGCTCTCCGCAGATGAAAGCTCCGGCCCCGCCGGACTCCCACCTCGGCCGCGGGAGCACGCTGTGCTCCACGGGGCACGGCAGGGACGCGGACAGGGGACAGCGCGATCGCTCCCTGGGAGCGGCTCCCGCACTCCGTCTCGGTGTGCCCCCACTGATCCCCCCACCCGTGACACGGACTAGCGCCGTGGATGGTCAACCGCTCGCCTGACCGGAGCCGGCTACTCAAGGCCGGCGTGGGGCTCACCTCCGGCCCCACCGTGCCCCCCCTCCCCCTTCCTCCCGGACCCTGTGCCAACACCATTAACCTAATTGGTGCGGCGCTGGGCCGCCCCGGGCGGCGGAGGTAGTGGGACCCCGGGGCCCGGGCAGATCCCAGCCCTGGCGGCGGGGAGGGAAGGACTGAGCCCCCGGGGGCCCCGTTTGTCAGGTAATTGGCGCGGGCAGCCGAGCCCTACCAGCGCCGACGGGTGTCGCGGGAAAGGGGCACCGTGAGGGGGGTGGAGTACCAGCGTCCCTGGGGGGGACCGGAGGCATCTTGGGGGTGCCGAGGTCGGTGTCGGGGTGCTGGTTGCTGGAGAGTCGGGGCAGGGGGGGTGTGAAGGTTCAGGGGCGCGGGGTCTGGTTTTGGGGTCTGGGAGGGGTAGGTGTGTCAATGCCGGGTACCGGGAGTGGGAAGACCACGGGAGGGCGGGGGTCTAGGGGGATTAGGGATGTAGCGGTGGGGGTCATGGGGGGAGTTGGGGTGGGCCGCCACTATGGGGGTACATCTGGGGCCAGGGGCCGCAGTAAGGGATGGGCGGCTGTGGGCGGGGCCAACAAGGGGGCGGGGCCTAGGTGTGCAGGCTGGTCTGGGGGCGGGGCCTATCCATCAGGGCGGGTCCGGAGGCGTGGCCTATTGCGGAGGCCATGGGCGTGGTCAGCTGAGAGGGGCGGGGCACAGCGGGTCTGGCGCGGGTCGGCGGGGCAGCGGCCGGGGCCGAGATCGGGCGGGTTTCGGGGCTGTACCAGGCCATGGCGAGCTCGGAGCGGAGCGCGCTGCTCACGTACCGCCTGTGCGGCGCCTCGGGCGAGGAGGAGCGGGGCCGGGAGCGCGGCCGGGCCGTCGCCACCGCTACCGCTCCCCGCAAGCTGCCCACCTTCCTGGGCGTTGTGGTACCCACGCTCCTTTCTATGTTCAGCGTCGTCCTCTTCCTGCGCCTCGGTGAGTGCCGCCGCCCGCTGGACCCCTCCCGACCGCGGCCCGAGATCCTCCGAGACTCACCAGCCCTGCCTGGTACCCCCAGTGGCCCCGTGTCCTCCCGGCCCCCCCCACCCCTCCCCCGTTCCCAGAGCCTCCGTGCTCATCCCAAGCCCCACAGTCTGGAGCCCCAGTGTCCTCTTTTTGCCCTCTCCATTTGACCCCAGCCTCTCAATCTGACGTCCCAGTGTTCACTCCAGTGCCCTCCCAGTGCCCTCTCCAGCTCCCCTAGTTTGGAGCCCCAGTGCCCTCTCCTGCCCACCACAGTCTGGAGTCCAAGTGTTCTCTCAGTTCTCCCCCAGGTTGAGGTCCTGATGCTGTGTGTCTGCTCCTGATCCCTCCAGTCTGGGACCCCAGGGTTTATGCTGTACCTGCAGGATGTGAACCTAGTTAGGGACCTCAGTGACCCCAGTAAGGGACCCTAGTGCCTCTGGGGCAGGACTTCTGGGCCTTCTCAGTGCCTTCCCTAAACAGGATTCCAGTGCCGAGGTCCCACTGCTCTCTAAGCATCAGCTAATGCCAGGCTACAGCACCCCAGTTCTCTCCCACATCCTACATGGTGTCCCAAGGGCAGGACCTGACCCTAGTGGTTCCCATTAGGCACCCAGCTGCCCCCTCCTCTGTGCTGTTCAAGGGGCACAGATTTGATCCCAGTCTGCTCCCAGTTTAGGTTATGAATCTGTTACTGGGCAATCTGGAAGAACTAAGGGGGCAGGCTGGGCATGAACTGGAGGAGGTGGCAGACTTTTGGGGGGTCCTAGGAGGGGGGGGATGCCCCAGCCTGTCCTGTGGCAGGCAGGGGCCTAGGGTAGGCAGCATCCGGGAACAGGGAAGGCTTTTCCTCTTTCACTTTCTGCCCACAGAGGGCCCAAGGGCGGAAGTTGGCTGCATGCCTGGGGGCCCTTGAGCCCCTTCCTCTGCCTGGGGGACCCATTTTGCTGCGGGCTGTGGGCACAGCTCTCCCCTGCCATCGCTCGACCCCCTTTCTGCTCCCCTGCTTGGGGTCCTCGCGCAGGCCCTGACCCCCCTACCCTGCAGTGAGTGCCGGGACCCTCCTCCCTGGGGCGCATTGTTCCGGGGGGCCGCGGAGCCGAGGGGAAGTGTAGGGAGGAGGGGGAGAGGAGTTGCCGGGAAGAGGAACTGTGCCACCGTGGGGAGTCCATGGTTCCCCCGACTGCGTCTTGGTTCCCCATGCCTCAGACATCCCCCAGATCTCCATGGCGAGCAGCTCCTCCTGCTTACCTCCGCGCTACTTTCGGGACACCCTTTTATTTCCTCCCTGCCCTCTCCCTCCCCGCCTCATCAGCTGTCCCGTTTTTGGCACTCGGGCACCCTCCAGCCCTCTGGGGATCACAGAGTGTGCCTCCAAACCCAGCCTGTCTCCGTGAGGGCTCCTTGCAGCGCCCGTGCCGCGGCACCCCCCTCGCCTTCCTGCGGGCATGGCTGCGGCCTGGCTTGCGGCTGAGATAGGGCATCTCCCTGTAGCCGCGGGCAGCCCTTTCCTGCCCGCAGCGCCGCCGGCTGCGCTCGCCTTCCGTCACCCCGTGTAGGGCCGCGGGGGAGCCCCATCCCCGGGGACACACACACACCGGGGGGTGCTGCACTGTATGACGGGGATTGCCCCGGGGCTGTTCTGCTTCCTGGTTTGCAACAGGCAGGCAGGGCGGCAACACGAGCCCCATGGAGAGCCCATCAGCTCCTGGTGCCCGAGCTGAGATGCACGGCACCTCCTGCCCGCTGAGGGTGCAGCAGGGCATGGGGGCCCCGGCACCCCCCGCAGTGCCCTGGGGCAGGGTGGACAGTAGAACCCCTCCTGCCCTGTATGCTTTTTGATTGTGCCCCTCTGAGCTGCCCATGCCCAGGGCACTCCTGGGCCTGATCCTGGCATGGGAGGAGGGTGGAGATGTCCTGAGGTGGGAGCACCAGCTGGGTGGAGATATACCCATCCTGGCAGGGAAGGAAGTGACATGTCTGGGGGGAGCTGTGGGCACAAGGATGGGAGCAGCCTGTGTGTGTCATTGGGGTGAGCCCTGGCTGTGCCCAGGACCCTGTCCTGGGAGTGGTCCATACCCAGTTAAAGGGCTCATTGGCCTCTCCCTATCCTCGGCAGGGTTTGTGGTGGGCCATGCTGGGTTATACCAAGCCCTGGCCATGTTCGCAGTGGCATACTTCATCATCGGCATGACAGTGCTGTCCGTGTGTGCCATTGCTACCAACGGGGCTTTGGATGCCGGAGGAGCCTACTGTATCCTTTGCTTTGGGTGCTGCTGGGGCAGAGCATGTGCACCAAAATTGTGTGACCACCCAGCGGCCTTGGGGTGCCACACTGGGGCTGGGACCTCCTTGTCCTGAGAGGGAGGAGTGGGAGCACCCAGTGGTGGTTTGGGCTGCTGACATCTTCCCTTGACTCAAGAAAGATATGATCAGCCGTGCCCTGGGCCCAGAGTTTGGGGGCAGCATTGGGATCATGTTTTTCCTGGCCAACGTGTGTGGCAGTGCCCTCTATGTGCTGGGGCTGGTGGAGGCACTGGTGGACAGCTTTGGAATCCCACTTGGTAAGTACCCCTGTATGTGGTGGCAGGGGACAGTGGGTGTCCCTTACCCAAGCAGCCCTACTGCCCTGCCAGGCATGCCAAGCACCATAACTAGCATAGCCAGCACAGCTTACCCAGCCCTCTGGTCTGAATAGCTAACAGAGTTAGTGCCTGTCAAGTCTGGCACAGTGACGATGGCTATCTGCTCCGGCGATTCCCCCTCCAAGCCCCACTGATCCTGGCTTGTCTCTCCCCAGGGCAAAAAGTGGGCACAGGCGTCCATGTCCTTCCTCAGAGCTACTGGTATGAGCTGCTCTATGGCACTGTGCTGCTGGCCCTTTGCCTCCTTGTGTGCCTTGTGGGTGCCTCCATCTACGCCAAGGCCACCTTCCTCATCTTCCTCATCGTTGTGGGTGTCCTGGGCACCATCCTCGTCAGCTTCTTTGCAACACGGCCCCTCGGAGTACCAATCCACCTGCCCTACCTCAATGGCTCTAAGACTGAGAATGGCAACTTCACTGGCTTCTCACTCGCCACCTTGCAAGACAACCTGGGGGGTGAGGAGAGGCTCTTCCCCCCTGCCTACTGGACCCACTATGGCACTGGCATCTCCACATCCGCTGGGGCTTGCTGGAGGGTGGGGGGAGCTTGTGGGCACAAAGCAGGTGCCATAGGGTAGGTTTTCCTACGGTTTGTGTATGGGGACATTGAGGAGAAGGTATATGGTAATAAGGCTGCACTGTCCTGGACGGCCCATCACAGCTTGTATCCCTGTGTTCTACAGGTGGGTATGGGGTGGACTACACCACCGGGCAGAGGATGAGCTTCAGCTCTGTCTTTGCAGTGATGTTCAACGGCTGCACTGGCATCATGGCAGGCTCCAACATGTCAGGTATGGGCAGGGGATGCTGGGCTGGGTGACAGTGGGAGTGGGAGCTGAGGCTGGAGGAGAGCAAGGCAGGTGCTGTGCTGGTGGGCACTGTTACTGCTTGCTTTTGCCCACAGGGGACCTGAAGCGCCCAAGCTACTCCATCCCACGGGGCACTATCTCCGCTGTACTCTTCACCTACCTCATCTACAATCTGCTGGCTTTCCTCATGTGTGCCACCTGCAACAGGTGTGGCCACCTGTCCCCTTGCCAGGGCCATTAGTGCCAGGGCACGCTGGCCTGAGTTGAAGCAGGTGCCAGTGTGTCCATGTCCCTTTCCAGGATCCTCCTGCAGAAAGACTATGGCTTTTTGCGTGACATCAGTATCTTCCCCCCACTGGTCACCGTGGGTATCTATGCTGCCACCCTCTCTGCAGCCATGAGCAACCTCATTGGAGCATCCCGCATCCTCTATGCCCTGGCCCGAGATGATCTCTTTGGTGAGTGCCTGGAGTGCACTGGCACCTGCCAGAGCACACCTGGCAGGTTGTCCCTGCTGAGGGCCAGCCCTGGCACCATGGTGTCCCTTTCCTGGTGTGGGGGTGATACTTTGGGAACTGGCGTGTGACCAGTTGAGTCACCTGTGTGCCCTGGTGTTTGCCCACTCATCAGCACCCAGGGTGGGGACAGGACTCCTGGCTGATGGCTGAGCCTGTTGGTGCCCACTGGGTTGTCCCAGCCCAACCTGCCTCCTCTGCCTCCAGGCCGGGTGCTAGCGCTGGCCAAGAAGACCTCTGCCAATGGGAACCCAGTGATGGCCGTGATCCTCTCCTGGCTGGTGGTGCAGGTGAGTTTGCCAGCGATGCTCCTTTCCCAGCCTTGCTGAGTGAAGGTGGTTTGGCACCTGGGCTGGGCATTGTGGAGCCTGGCACATGCTGTCCTGGGGGATGCATTCACCTTGTGCCTCCTCCTGTGCTTTCTGCAGCTGGTGCTCTTCTCTGGGAAACTCAACACCATCGCAGGGGTCGTGACCACCTTCTTCCTCCTGGTTTATGCCACCGTCAACCTGGCCTGCCTGGCACTTGAGTGGGCATCGGCCCCTAACTTCAGGTACCCACTGGCACAGGGGAGGGAGGCTGTGCCAAAATGGTGTTCAGTCACTCATCCATCCATCTGTGCTTCTGCTGTCCCTGTGCCTGCTGCCCCTCTGTTAGGAAAGATGCCGAATACCCCTCTTGGGCATTTGAGGGGGCAGAGACACCCCCATCCCTGGGGAGGAAGAAGGAGACAGGTCCCCGCATGGCACTGGCTTGGCATAGTCCTCATGCACTGGCACTGCTTTGCTGAGTGGATACAGATAAATCCAACTCTACCTGGTACCACCCGCCCCCTCCCCATAGGCTTTCTGAGGTAATTTATAGCCTGTGCCCGCCCGGCATCCCCTGGGCAGTTTGCCAAGTAGTGATGGAGCCCACTTTCCATTAGTGCTAATTAAACTAAGGGAGAAGAGGGAGGGAGGAAGGAGGGGGATCCTGAGTAGGGGGAGGAGAAAATGTCTTCCAGGAAGGAGGACAATATGTGGCAGGCAGCCCCAGCCTGGGGTGTGGGGTGCCTGGGTACTCTGGTGCAGGGCTAGGCTGGCAGGGCTGCCCAACTCTGGGAGCGGGGGGGAGGCCTCATCTCGCTCCTGTGTGATGCCCACTACCCTTGGTGCAGGGTGTTGTGACCACAAAGCAGGGGGAGTCCTGCAGGTGTTACAGAGGCAGTGCCCAAGCATGGTTGGGTGGCACTGCCTGGGGTCCTCCAGAGTGCCCCATTCCCAAGGAAGAGCTGGTGTCTGTGCCAAGCTGGGAGGCTGAGACTTGCCCACCACCGCTGCTGGACATGAATGGGGCAGGATTGGTGCCTGAAGGAAGGCTCGTGGGGTGGGTGGGAACAGTCCCATCACCCACCCCACATATGGTGCCCGCCCCCCCGCCCTGAGGTCTCCATCAAGCGCAGCGGAAAAGGATTTTAATTACCTTTCAGGAAAAACAACAATTAGAGAAAATAACAGCTTCTTGCTTCCCCGCCTCTCCCTCACTGTGCCAGGCTGAGCAGACACCGCAGCCGCCGGCGCTGCCACGCACTGCCCAACACTAGCTGGTCCCCTGGGTGTGCCAGGGTAGCACCAGCCCTGTAACCACCGTTACCCCTGTTTGCTATGGGCTAGCAGCAAGGGGCTGCCCAGTGCCCTGGGAGGTACTGTTTCCCTCTGTGCCCTCTTCTGCAGGCATCTGGGGTGTCTGACATGCACTGGGTTGGCACAGAGGGGTTCACTGGGGTGGCTGGTGTGGCACCTTAACATAGTCTCCCATGCTGTGCCTGCCCTGCAGGCACCATGGGAACCATATGATAGCAGGTGTCCCCTTCTCCCTGCTCCAGGCCCACCTTCCGGTACTTCACCTGGCACACATGCCTGCTGGGCATTGCGGGCTGCTGTGTCATGATGTTCCTCATCAGCCCTGTATCAGCCTCAGCAAGCCTGGGCTTTCTCCTCCTGCTTCTCCTTACTCTACACTACCTCTCACCCAGCAGCACATGGGGTTACATCAGCCAGGCCCTCATCTTCCACCAGGTGAGCTCTGCCCTCCTCAACTCCAGCTCCTCCACACTGGGATCCTAATGAAGTGGAGAGCTGGTGTCCACAAGCTGGTGTCCCCATGGCAGCTCTGTCCTGGGCAGTGTGTCCTTGGGGCTGGCATCCCCATGGGGTGGTTCATTGAAACAAAGGTTTCCTTACCTGCTGCCCTCCCTTCCTTCATCCAGGTGCGGAAGTACCTGCTGATGCTGGATGTGCGGAAGGACCACGTCAAGTTCTGGCGCCCACAGATGCTGCTGATGGTGCAGAACCCGCGTGGCAGTGCCCGGCTCATTGACTTTGTCAATGATCTCAAGAAAAGTGGCCTTTATGTCCTGGGCCATGTCGAGCTGCAGGACTTGGGTGAGGGTTTTCACTGTCCCTAGTGCTGGTGGGCTCTGTCCCTTGCTGTGATGCCAGGGGGCTCTAGGAGTCCTTGGGATGATGCCACTGCCCATCTCCTGGGGAATGTCTGCATTTTGGGCAGAGGTGTTGCACTTTGGGCTTGGCTTGGCATGGGGGATATAGGTAGACTGTGTCTGTCCACAATGTTGGTACACATGGCACAGCTTTGTGCATGCATGTGCTTGTGTCTGTCCTCGCCTCATGCCTGCCAATGTGTGTCCACATGCTTCAGGCATGTTTGCATCCTGGTGTGTGTTGTTTTGCACACATTTGCTCCCTGGCACATGCCATGGCTGTCCCCATCCCTGCCCCAGCTGATGCATGGGCTCTGCTCCCCTCCCTGCCACTGTTGCCATGGTGATTAATGGCCTGAAATTGGGGAGAAGAGATGGAGCTGCCTGGGTATTTTCTATATATTTACGTATAATTTCATCTCTCTGGCTGGAAGCACCTGCTTCCACCCTCCCCATCCTGTGCATGCTGGGATGGGCACAGAGGTTGCCACTGGTTTTGCAGGGGGAGAGCTCTGGGGCCCCTGAGGGGTACCTGACCCCAGAGCGGTACCCTACCCCTGATGCTGTTCTTGCTTCCCACCCAGACATGCTGCCTTCAGACCCACTGCAGCCCCAGCAGGACTCATGGCTGAGCTTGGTGGACAAGCTGAATGTCAAGGCCTTCGTCAGCCTCACCCTTGCACCCTCAGTGCGGCACGGTGTCCGGCAGCTCCTCTTCACCTCTGGCCTTGGTGAGTGGCGCCTGGGCTGGGTATGGTTGAGGGTCCACCTTGCTGCCTCTGCAGGGTGAGGAGTGCCAAGGGGTTTGGAGACACTTGGACATGCAATGCCAAATCCAAGTTGGGTCTTGAAGGCATCAGGGGTGAGCAATGCTGAGGTGAAGTTGGGTATTGGAGATGTCTGTGTTGGCAGTGTTGAGGGGCTTGAAGACATGTGGATGGGAAGTGCCAAGGGGGTTGGAAGCGCCAAGGGGGTTGGAAGCACCCAGTGTGGGCAGTGCCAAAGCCAAGTTGGCGCTTGGAGAGGTGATAGGTGGGTGACGCCAAAGCTAAGCTGGGGCTTGGAGGCATCTGTGCATGTGATGCTGAGGGGTCTGGAATCACCAGGGTGAGCAATGCCAAAGCCAAGCTGCAGCTCATGGGTACCTGCAATGCCTCTGCTCAGCCAGGACGATGTGGTCTTTCTGGCAGGGGGGATGCGCCCCAATACCTTGGTGTTGGGCTTCTATGATGATGCAGCACCGCAGGACGGTCTAGCCCAGCACCCTGCCTTCACCAGCACCCGTGAGGAGATCCCCCTGGGCTTCCCCCCACTGCGGGCGCCTGCTGCCCCCAAGCTGCTCTCAGCCCGGGAGTATGTGGGCATTGTGGCTGATGCCCTGAAGATGCTTCGCAACGTCCTGCTGGCCCGGCAGCTGGAGAGCCTGGACAAGGCCCAGGAGCTGCGCCGGGCTGCCAGTCCACCTCCTGCCATCCACGTGTGGCCCGTCAACCTCCTGCGTCCTGACAGTGCCCGCTACGCTGACACCTGCAGCCTGTTCCTGCTGCAGATGGCCTGCGTCCTCAACATGGCGCGGGCCTGGCGACGCGCCCACCTGCGCCTCTTCCTCTGCGTGGAGGCGGGTACCATGCCCCATGCCCAGGAGGAGAAGCTGCGCCAGCTCCTCAAGGACTTGCGCATCCAGGCCCAGATCCAGCTGGTGCCCTGGGATGCTGTCACCCACCTGCACTGGCAAACCTGCCGGGGACCCCCGGGAGGGCCTGCCGGGGCGACAGAGGAGGAGGAGGAAAAGACCATGAACTTCCCAGCCAACACCGCCCAAGTGTCAGATGAGTATGTGTGTGCTGCCAACAAACTCATCCTGGAGCAGAGCCCTGCGCCAGTCGTGCGCTTCCTCTACCTGCCACGGCCACCGGCCGACACCAGCCTCTACCCACTGTACCTGCACCAGCTGGAGCTGCTCACCCGTGGGCTGGGCCCCACAGTGCTGGTGCATGGGGTGAGTGCTGTCACCAGCACCCAGCTCTAGGTCACCTACCAGGTCCCCCACAAGCTCCCTGCACCCTCCTTTGCCCAGTGCCTTTAGCAGCCTGAGCCCGGGGCTGTCCCCAGCCCCAGTACCCCCACCATAGCAGGCAGGGGGTTCAGTACCTCATGCTGGGAGTGAGTTGTTTTTTGGGGGTGTCTCCTGCAGAGGATGAAAGCTGCCCTGGCAGGATCCAGGCACAGCCCTGGCGCTGGCCAGGCAGCACGGTGCATTCACGGTGCCTTTTCTTTGGGGTGGTGGTGGGCAATAGTGGGGTCCCAGGTGGTGCCAAGCACTAGGTACACCAGTTTGCTGGGAGCTCCTTGCTCATATCATGTACCTCCCTCCCCATGCTTCCCCACTCCTGCAACCCCCAGCCTCTCCTCCACCAGCTTCTCCGGGCACCAAGCCAGCAGTGGGGATTGATTAAAGGCAGCCTCGACCTTGGTGCCCCGGCTCCTCGCCATCCTCCCTGCCTTTCATTAGGAAAAATTAAATGGAAAGGGGTGGGGGAGGGGAGCCAGGATGCCTGGATTCCCTGTGTGAGGCTGAGAAGTGGGGGGAGCAGCTGGGTGCTGGCTGTAATGGCTATGAAGTATGGCACCCCAGATCTTGCTTGGCATCCTCTGTGCTGCTGGGTGGGGTGAACCCAGATGTTTCAGTCTGTGTGGCTCCCCTCAAGGGGTCTGAACTTCTGGTCCTGGCAAGGAGGGAGAAAAAGATTGGCCAGGGGAGAGCCTCATCCAACCCCTGCATCCCCTGGCCTTGTTCTGCGACCTGTTTCATGGGACATTGCCATTTCCCCACACCCATCATGACCTGCACAGGGAAGCTGCCCTTTCTGCCGGGCCCCCCTTATTGATTAGAGGAGGGCAGGAAATTGCCTGGGTGCTGGGCGATAAATCCATCGGGTGCTTGGCAGGTGGGCAGCGCGCCTGTGCGCTGCCTCATGGATTGCTTCCTATTACCCCCCAGCACGGGGGGGCTGCTCTTAACCAGGCTGGGCTCCAGTGGTGAGGCTGCCTATGCCAGCTCTCACCCAGCCTGGCCCTGCTGCTTGGCTGGAGGGCTGGAAAAATGCAGGCAGCTGGGTGCTGCTGGGTGATGGTAGGAGGCTTGCTCCACACATTTTGCAGTGGGTTGTGCTCAGATTTGTGCCCAAGTCCCCACCTCAGTGGGTGGCCAGGGGGCTAGAGCTGGCTTAGCTTCCCCCAGCAGAAGATGAGTGCCCCAGGTTGGGCACCACACAGCCTGCAGGGTTTATTTACAAACAGCCAGGAGCTGGCACGGGGCAGCTGGGCACCAGCGGGACCCGACGGCCTATAATGTTAATTATCACCACGTAATTAAAAGCCCATAAAAAGCCTCACACTTCATTAAATTAAAGCTTCCCCACACTGTGCCAGCGGGCTCTAGCAGAGTTAACCTTGGCCGTGCCAGGCACCAGTTCCACCGCAGCTGGCAACCTGCAGCTGGGGGTATATGGGACCTAAGGCTGGCTGGGAGTATACAGCCCCCCACATTATTATAGTGGGGTGCAGCATTGCTTGTGCATGGGCATCCCCCAACACCATTCATCACTCTTGAGCCTCCTGTGCCTGGGCATTCACGGGGAGCACACATGGCATTACATGGACATACATGCACATGCCACCCCTGCAGACCCTCTGTAGCACACGCTGGGGCTTGGGCAGGGTTTGACACAGGTGCATGCATGCACACCCAGATGTGCACACCCAGATGTGCCTGTCACAGCAAAAGCAGCATCACACACCAGCACAACAGCTCCGGCACAGCAGCTCCAGCGTGTAACACCCACGCAGCGCACACCTACATGAGCAACGTTTCTTCCTCCTGACAGACACGCAGACAAACGCGCACACACACACACAACCTGCAGCTGCTCCAGGCTCCCACCCATTGCTGTGGGTGTCTGGGGAGGTGACGGGCTGTGGGGAGAGTACCCATCTGTACCTGCCCCCTCTGTGCCTCAGTTTCCTCAAGGGCTAGGCTGTACTGGGGATAAGAGGGAGGAGTGTGTGTGGGACCTCCAAAACCTCCCGGTACGTGGGTGCCCTGGCTCAGTGATGCTATGCTGAGGTCTGGGGGGGATAGAAAGTGGTGGGGGGGCCCTGCCAGCACACAAGGAGGGGCACGTGTCCGTGGGGCGCACATGTGTGTAACTGTTAAGGGAGCATGTGCCATGCTGAGGGCTATATGCATACAAAAGGGGGTGTGTGCATGTGCACAAAGGGGTGGCTATATGTGCGCATGCATTGGGGTGTATATGTACCCACCCCTAGGTATGATGCTCTGATCTGCACACGGGCTGGAGGGTGGGGGAGCCAGGGGAGTGCACACACCTGTGAACACAGGCTGTGGAAACTGGCACACACGTGTGCCCAGCACCCTAAGGCACTGCCACCGAGTGGGACTGTGGGGGCAGGAGCTGGCCGGGGGGCTGCGAGGGCCAGGCACTGGTGGGTGCCTGTGCCCCGGCCCTGTGGGGGTGGGCAGCCAGCGGGGCCTCGACTATTTCTTGGAAATTTCGCAGCATTCATTTCAGTGCAAATAAAAGCTGTCATTGCCGGAGAAATGATACTGATCGAGGTCTGAAAAGACAGCAAATTACCCGCCTGAAAATGCACCGCTGGAAAAAAATGCATATTAAACACACAAAAAGGCACTTTGCCATCAGCCGCGCTTCCCCCGCCGCTCCAGAATAACCACACTTTACATAATTCTCCCTCTCCACCTTCGAATTAATTTCGCAGACAGAGGCAGAGGCAACCCTCTGACAATAGTGGAGGGGAGACGAAGAGGCGGCAGGGGGGAGCAGGGCCGGGGGCTGCTGGGGAGGGGCCTGGTTCCGGGTGGAGTGGGTAATGGGATGTCAGGATTGGAGCTGAGGGGGGACTGAGGAATTTGGGAGGGTTGGGTTGGTGGGTGAGGGTTGTGGTTTCTGGGTGGATGTACCAAACTGTGGGGTGGAGCGCTCTCCTTCTTCCCCCCTTGGGTGCTCAGGATGGGGGTCCTTTGGGGTTTGCGGGGCAATGCCACGCAAATGGGCACATCTTGGGCTAAGTGTTTGCTACAAGGGACAATCCCTCATCCACTATCACTGGGGTGAGCCTACCATGTGCCCATCCCAGAGCCTGGCATCCTTCCTGGAGGCAGGGAGGCCCTGGGGGGGTGCATGCACCCCTGTACCCGACTCTCCTACCTGCACTAGAGCATGTGTGTGCACCCAAAGGACACTGCAAGGCCATGCTCTCTGCCCAAGTTGACACCCCCAGACTGGCACCCCTCTATGAAACCTCTCAGGAACCTGATCCGTGGGCATGAGGCCACTATGCCCAGCACTGCCAAGGGGCAGCAGCGGGTGCAGTAGGGGGGGTCAAGTGAAGGTGCTGGGGAATTCATCTTTATGGGTGCTCAGCACCGAGGGGCTGGCAGAGGTGGAGGTGGGCAGCAGAGGTTGGGGCCGCGCTGCTTTGCATTTTCAATGACAGACCCATGCCGGGTGCTCGGGAGAGTGGAAAAATCTTATTTGTCACCTGCTGGTGGTGCGCGGAGGCTCCCGCGCCGTGGCTAATCTCGGGGAAAATGAGGATGCTGGCGGGGTGGCCTGCGGGGCTGGCAGGGCTGAGTGGGGCTGGTGAGGTGGGCTCTACCCTGGGCCCTGCTCAGGGTTGGAGTCACGAGTTGCAGGGCGGGCAGGAGCCCTGGGTCACATAAGCTCTGTGATTCCTGGATGTATTGGCACTGTGGCACAGATCTTACCTGCTGGGGGTGCTGGGCAGTGCTTGTGGGCATCCAGAGCATGTGCCCTGTTCTCCCGGCCCTGTCTGCAAAGGCACAACCTCGTCACCTTCCATCCTAGCTTCAGGAGCAAGCGCGTGCTTCACAGTGCCACGTCCATGGGTTGGCACTGCTCACTCACCCTCTCGGGGCACTCAGTGGAGACATTTTGTGGGAGCTGGCATCTGGAAACAGATGCTGGCACTGCCTGATATCTACACATAGGTGCCCATCCCACACCTGCCGTATCCTGGCTTGTTGAGATCCCAACTCCTGCGGGACGCTGCAGTGCTCTGCGGCCGGCTCAGATTTATCCATTATTTTATATCCACACGCCTTTAATTTTTACAGCCCTGTTGGAGCAATACCCAGGGCTATTAATAATGCCAGCCCCTCCTTTCCTGTGTGCATCCATCATGCTCCCACCAAGGTGTCAAGCAGTTCTTGTGGCTGGGTAAGCACAGGCACAGGGAGGCCAGTGTGTGGCACCCTCCAGCCAGCTCCCCAGTGAGCAGCAGTGTTGGGCACCCTGTGCCCACCCACCAAGCAGCCTGGGTCCAGGTGTCCTTGCACCCCACTAGAGCTGGGCTGATTCGGCTGCCCAAGCTGGGGATGTCTGATGGGATTCACAGAGCCCTTGTGCCCTGGTGTATGTCACAGGAAAACTTTGCTGCAACTCCCAAGTATGTGTGTGAGAGCATGCATGAGTGTGCCAGGGTACGTGTGCCTGTAATGGGAGCTGGACGTCAGTGCATGTTTGAGTCTTTGTGTGTGAGGCACAGTATGTGTGTCTGTACTGGTCGTGTTGGTGTACATGTGATGTACATGCATGCCACTACCTGAGCATGTGATGTTGCCTGTCTCGATGCTGCTGTAGGCATCTTGCCCAGGCTGTGCCCTGCACCCCAGCACAGAAGAGTGCAGCCTCAGCTGCCCAGCCAGTGAAGGTTGTGCCTGGGACCAGCCCAAGGGACAAGACGGTGGGTCCCACACCAGCCAAGCCTCCCATCCTTTGCCAAACAGGGTTCTTACACCATGTGTAGCACAGCACCCAGTATGTGCTGCCTGGGGCTCCCACCCCAGCACCCAGGACGTCCCAGGCCCGCCCCCTCCCCCCCCCCGCAAGCTCCCAAGGCTGTGCAGGCATGGGGGGTGAGGATGGCAGGGCAACCCAGAGCATGGCAGGCAGGATGGCTTTGTGGGGCTGGGGTATGTGGCTGCAATGGGCAGTGGGAATTGCTGGGCTACAAATCTCCTTGCTGGGCCCCCCCGTGGCAGAGCAGCTCACGATATTTATGTTGGGGATTTATCTGCAATGCAGTTTAATATTCCCAGACCTTCTCGTGTGTGTGTGTGTATGTGTGTGTGAGTGCATGGCCCCCTCCCCATGCCACCTTGTGCCATCTCCATGCACACCTTCTCACCTGTGGACTCCCAGGTTCCATCTCCTGCCCACCCACAGCCCTTTTTCCTTGCCTCCACCCTGGCAGGACGGGACCGGTCCCCACAAGGTGCCCGGGCACGGTAGGGAGCGCTGAGCCGCCGGGATGCTCCTGGCACAGGCCACCGGCCGTGTCCACCCGAGCCCCCCCGGAGTGCCGGGCTGCTGGGTCGTTGCGGAGTGGTCCCCGGACAGGGTTGCCAGGTGGAGTGGCACTGCCAGCCCTGTGCGAGCCCCCCGGGGCGGAGGAGCCGGGAACCCCCCTGCCCTGCCTCCCAGCCGGCGGGGATGAGGTAAGGCTGGCGGGTGGCACAAGGCTGCTCTATTTGCATAATAATCTCGTTAATGGAGCCTGGCCTGCGGGAGAACCGGGCTGGAGACACCACCCCCTCCCCGCCCCGCTGCCTCCCTCCGGCCCCGCCGCTCCGCCAGCCGCTGCGCGGGGCGCGGAGCGGAGAGGAGCGCTGGGAGCACAGCCGGGCGGACAACGCCAAGCCGCCCCGCCAGCAGCCCCGGCCAGCCTGCTGACATCCCCCAAGCAAGCCGGTAAGCACCCCCTCGAGCAGCCCCCGAGCATCCCGGGCAGCGTCCCCGAGCATCCCGGGCAGCGCTCTCCAGCATCCCGAGAGCATCCCCCAAATGTCTCAGTGAGCGAGCGCTGAGCGACCCCCGAGCACCCGCGGACATCGCGGGCAGCATCCCAGGAAGCATCCCCTGAGCATCCCCCCAGTACCCCAGTGAGCACCGCTCGGACAGCCCTGGCAGCACTCGCCGAGCCTGCCGGCGAGCACCTCGCAAGCGTCCCCCGAATATCGTGGGCATCCCCTGAGCAAAACCTCGAGCATCCCCCGAGCACCACAGGCATCATCCCGGCGAGCACCTTCCGAGCATCTCCCGAGCATCCCGGGCAGCATCCCCCGTGAATCCTGGGCAGCATTCCCCAGACACTCCTGAGCATACCTGCGACATTCCGAGTCGCAACCCCCGAGCATCCCTGTTAGACCCCTGTCCTCCCTACCGTGCGGTGCTGTGCTGTGTCTGCTGCCGGCCCCTCAAACTTTCCAGCGGCAGCAGCTCCCCGGCGTGGGCACCGCCGGGCTGTGGTGCCGGGGAGCAACTTTGCCCGAGTTGCGAAGGCAGCAGGGACTTGGGGGGCTCCCTGCGGCGATACCGGCCACCTCCCGGGTGCCTCTTTGTCCCCAGCCTGCCCTCTCCCACCTGCAAATCCGGATGCCATCCTGCACCAAGCAAGGCTTGGGGACTATACTTGAAGCTTCCCCAGAATCCATCTACGCTCCCACCCACCTTTCCAATGGGCAGATAGACCCCTTTGTCCCCTACATGGCACCCCTGCCAGACATCCCTGCCCATCGGGCACCAGCCAGCAGAGAGGGGTGATGGTGGGGATGAAAATGCTGTGAGATGCCCATGGTGTCCAAGGCTCCCCCCAGACTGGAAATAACTTTGCTCATACATCATGCGCCACACCACAATTTGACACAACGCAATGCAACACGGCGCACCACGACCCGACCCAACCCAACACAATGCAATGCTATGCTCCATGGCACAACTTCATGCAATCCAACACAGTGCCACAAAACCTGACCCAACCCACAACACCCTAATCCAATGCATTCCCCCCAGATCTTCCCAAAGCACCTCTTAAGCTTCTCACCCCCTTCCTACCCCTCCCAGAGGGACTGTCAGACTTTTTCTCCCCCCAAGGCCAGGAAGGGCGCTCATGGTGCAGTGTGAGGATGTACTCACTGGATCACCCTTGGTATCCAACTGGTGTGGGTGCTTTCACTGGTATACTGGGTGGGTGTGGGCTGTATGGGATGGAGCTGTGCCAGGGGCTGAAATCTACCTGGGATTGTGCAGACAGGGCCCTGCCCTGTCACCAGAGGGTCTGGAGGAGAGGACAGCTATGGGGTAGAGCTGCCACCAAGCTCCTGGCACTGAGGCCAGTCCCAGCGCCACCAGCAGGGCACACAGGCAGGGATGGCAATGCAGTCAGTGATGACGGCAAGAAGCAACCCCCCTGCCTTGCTCCTCCCAAACCCCTCCTCAACCACCTCCTCTGCCTTTTCCAGGAGCTTCCTGACTCACCCAGGCACCCTCCACCACCTCCCAAGAGTGGGCACGGCTCCAGCATGAACCGTGGGGTGCCTGAGCCTGTCCACCTCCTGCCCTGAGCCCCCTGCAGTCACAGTGCCTGCCGGGAGCTCCGTCCCCAGCCATGGAGAAGACCTACTCGTTGACAGCCCACTATGATGAGTTTCAGGAGGTGAAGTACGTGAGCAAGTACCAGAGTGGCACCCTCCCCAATGGCTTCACTCTCCAGCTGGGCACAGGGGCCAAGAAACGTCGTGGGGGGCTGCCGCGCTGGAGCCGCCGGGAGGTCTGCCTGCTCTCGGGGCTGGTATTCGCTGCGGGGCTCTGTGTCATCTTGACGTGCATGTTAGTCCTCAAGTACCTGGCAGCTGAAGGGGACAGCTACTGCCTGGAGGGGTGCCAGGAGAAGAAGGCCTTCCTACGGGCATCCCGCTTCCTCAGCGCCAACATGGATGCCACCATAGACCCCTGCCAGGACTTTTATTCCTTTGCCTGTGGTGGCTGGCTCCGGAGACACGGCATCCCAGAGGACAAGCTGGTGTATGGCACCATCGGGGCCATTGCAGAGCAGAACGAAGCCAAGCTGCAGGCACTGCTGAGCCGCCCTGTGCGGCGCCGAGCCCCTGCCTCTGCCGAGAGGAAGGTCAAGGAGTTTTTCCGCTCATGCCTGGACCGAGCTGAGATTGACCGGCTGGGTCCAAGACCCATGCTGGAGGTCATCGGGGAGTGTGGTGGCTGGGATGCCCCTCCGGGCCGTGGAGACATCAATGAGCTGCTCTACAAGACGCAGGGGGTCTACAGTGCTGCGGTGCTCTTCTCCCTCACTGTCAGCCTGGATGAGAGGAACACCTCCCGCTATGTCATCCGGGTGAGGGTACCTTGCCCCTCGGGCTCACCCCAGCCACCCCCCTGCTCCCGTGACACCACTACTCTGGTGCCACTGTCCTTGTTGCAATGGCGCTGGGCAGGCGCTCGCTCTGTGGGCCTGGCCACAGCAGGCAGCTGGGCTGGCGACAGCCCCTGTCCCTGGGGACCCTCCCATCTCTCTACTGTGGAACCCCTGTGTCAGGCTGCCCCGGGGTGAGAATGGCACATCCGGGACCAGGTTGAGGAAAAGGGCAGGGGGATGTACAGAGTGAGACAGTGTTGCTTGGCTGGGTGCTGGGGACAGCCCAGAGGGCACCATGGCTGGTAGCCAAGCCCCTCACCTTGGGGCTTTGGCTGCAACCAGTTGGTACTCAGGGGGCAAACCCTAGGCAATGCTGGGGATACCTGCCAGCCCCACAGCACTGGCCCAGGGTGCCAGTGCTTTTTTTCATGGCTTTGCTAGCCTTCCCTATTCCTGCCAGCCCCTGTCCCTCAACCTGTGGTGCGACCAGGGCATGGATGGGCTTTGTCTGGGTGGGCAAGCCTCAAGCTGCTTTTGTGGGTGTGTGGTGACAGGTACGGTGATGGGCATGGAGGGCCATACTGGGAGCACAGCAATGGCACAACGGTGGGCGTAGAGGGAACATGGGGGTGGGCGCAGCGGGAACATGGTGGGAACATGGCGGGAACATGGTGGGAGGGCGGGCGCGCTGGGGACCAGGTGTTTGGGATGGCAGGAGCACTGGGGGGGGCAGTGGTCCCTGTGACACGGGGGTGCTCACTGCTCCCTGCTGAGGCGTGCGAGCAGGGCCGCGCTACCGGGCCGCGGGTGTGTACACTAGAGGGAGCGAGCGTCCCAGGGAAAAGGCGCGGGTGCGCGCCGGGTGTGCCCGGGCGGGCCGGGGGAGATGAGCGTGAGCCGGGGCCGGGCGCGGGGCTTGGCTGGGGGAGTGTGTGAGGGTGTGATTGGGAGCGAGTGTGCGGTGGGATGTGATGGGGTGTGTGAGGAGCCTGGGAGAGGGTCCTTTATGTGTGCGTGGGGACTGTTTGTGCGGCAGTGCCCTTGTGGGAAGCCAAAGAGGGGAGGATTTCTGATGGGGAGGGGGAAAAGAAAGGGGAGAAAGGCTGAGGGTGCCTGTGGAAGTGCAGGGCAGTGCTGCAGCTGGTGGGATGGGACACAGAGGGTGAGCCAGAGAGAAAAAGGAAGGGTGCATGTGTGTCTCTGTGTGTGTGTGTGCATTGAGGGAGGAGGTTATACTAGATGATGCATGCTTAGTGGGGTGAGCATGCACAGGTGTGTGTCGTGAGGGTGGAGTTACAGATACATGTGTGTGTATGCATGTACGAGCGTGTTAAGGTGTGTGACTGTGTTAGAGGCTGCGCCTGTGTCTAGAGGACAGCAATGTGTGTGTGTCTGTGTGTGGAAAGTGGGGGGGAGGGGGGCATGAAGCAGGGCCCTGCCTTCTGCTCAGCTCTCCCAGCCCATTGCATGCTGTCTGCTGCAGCTCCATCACCCTCTGTCAGAAAGGACACTGGTACAGGACCTGCCCGTGCCCAGGGCTGACTCCTAGATCACCAAGTGTCCTGGGACACCAGGGGCACTCTGCAATATGGGTGAAGGTGATGGGTGCCTTGCTCAGCACAGCACACCCCAGCTCACCCTCTGCCCCCATCTCTCCCCTCCCAGATTGACCAGGACGGGCTGACTCTGCCCGAACGGACCCTCTACCTGGGGCAGGATGAAGAGAGTGAGAAGGTGAGGGGTGCCATACCAGTGCCCTAGGGACACCAGGAGAGGGACCAGCACCCAGCACTGGGTGGCAGACAAAGAGAACCCCACTGCCAGCAGTGCCAGGAGCTGGGGTGGCCACAGGGCAGTGCAGGGTGGCACTCAGCATCCCTTCCCTCGGCACAGATCCTGGCTGCATACCGGGTGTTCATGGAGCGGTTGCTCACCCTCCTGGGAGCTGAGCACGTGAAGCAGAAGGCTCAGGAGATCCTGCAGCTGGAGCAGCACCTTGCCAATGTGAGGGGGGTGCCTGTCCTGGGCTTTGGGATGCCCCTGCCCAGACCTTGGGTACACAGTCACAGATCATTGGAGATCTCCATACACGGTCCTAAGGGACCCTATCCCAATCCCTTTGAAACCTTCATTTCCAGCCCTTGGTGACCTTCACGCCTGGCCCTTGGGGATCACAGCCTCTTGAGGACTCTGTGGCAGAGCCTCAGAGACCCCAGCCGCCACATCTTAAGAACCCCGAGTTCCAGCCCTTGGGGGTCCCCATGTCCAGTCCTTGTGAACCCACTTCAAGCCCTTGAGGCATCCATGCCCAGCTCTTGGGACCCCAGACTAGGTCCTGGGGGAGCCCTGTGCTCCGTCCTCAGATACCCCAACTCCTTGGGGAGCCTATGAGCAGCCCCGCTGTCAGCAGAAGGTTCCTAGGGCAAGGAACCAGGAGAACTGTGGGTCAGTAGCCCCGCTTGTCCCAGAGCTGTGCCCCATCCCTGTGCCACCCACAAGGCAGGCAGTGGGATGGTGTCAGTCATGCCCGCCCCATGCAGATCACAATGTCTGAGTACGATGATGTGCGAAGGGATGTCAGCAGCATGTACCACAAAGTGACCCTGGGTGAGCTGCAGCGCATCACCCCCACGGTGAGTACCCCTGGTGCCCAGTTTGCCACCCCATATCCCCCATCTGCCCTGTGCCCCACAGTTGCCCCCTGCACCATGCCCTTGCTGCACCTCCTGCCCAATAAATCCACTTGAGGAGGATGAATCCTCCCTGCACTTTTCTGGGTGGGAATGGGAGGCTGGAAAGCCTGGGGGTGGGGATGTGTCCTTGTGCCTCCTTGACAGTGCCCTGGCAGCTCAAGTGGAAGCGCTTGCTGGACCGCATCTTCAATGACAACTTCTCGGAGGAGGAGGAGGTGGTGCTGCTGGCCACCGACTACATGCACAAGGTGTCTGACCTCATCCGTGTGACGCCCAGCAGGTGAGGGGGGCTGGCACCCTCTGTGCCCCTTCCCTGTCCTGGCAGGGGGCTGGCAATGGGAGTGGGCACAGGGTAGCTGTTGCTGGTGCCGTCGTCATCCCCCCATCTTGGGGAGGCCAGGCTTGGTGGTGGGGACCCCAGAAAGCTGCTGGGAGAAGTCACTGTCTTGAGTACCCTGGTCATACCTGGCCACCAGCTGAGCCCTGCTGTTCTAGAGGTCACCAGACCCATCGCACAGCAAGGAGAGACATGGTGCCAGCCATGTGCCCCCAGAGGCCATGGCCACCTCCGTGGCCTACCTGGGCTTTGATGCATGCTCCTTTCCCTCCTTGTGTGCCTGGGAACATGACAGTTGTGGGGGTCCTGGTCTTGCCCCCCCCTCCCCCCAGGATTCTTCACAACTACATGCTGTGGCGCATTGTGGTGGTGCTGAGTGAACACCTCTCCACCCCCTTCCGCGACGCCATCCATGAGCTCTCCAAGGAGATGGAGGGCAATGAGAAGCAGCTTGAGCCAGGCAAGATCTGCCTGAGTCAGGCTAACAAGCATTTTGGCATGGCCCTGGGCGCTCTTTTTGTTGAGGAGCACTTCTCCTCCGTCAGCAAAGCCAAGGTAGGCGATACTGCCTGTGGGTACAAAGCCACCACATCCTTCCTGTCACCTTGCCAAGCCCCACCTACTGAGGGCTGTCTGCTGGGTGATGGGTAGTGAGGACACTGTGCCAGTGCCTGCGGTGACCTGCTATAGGTACAGCAGCTGGTGGAGGACATTAAATACATCCTGGATCAGCGCCTGGATGAGCTGGACTGGATGGATGATGAAACACGGCGAGCAGCCAGGGCCAAGGTAGCAGCCTTTATAGCAGCACATGGCCCTGTGCCTTTGCCCCCACCCTGGCCCAGGGGCGCATGGCATGGAGGCCTTGACCACCCTTCACTTACTTTGTCCACAGCTCCGGTACATGATGGTGATGATCGGGTACCCTGATTTCCTGCTGAAACCAGAGGCCATTGACAAGGAGTATGAGGCAAGAGGTGGACCAGGGCCATGAGGGGTCATGGGCATGTGGAGAGGGGAGATGGTCCCCACATCTGCCTTAGGGTCTGTGGAGACCAGGATGCCAGCCCCAAACAAGCCATCTCCTGGTAGTTGATTTTGCTCACCACTCTCACGGCCACAGCCACTTGGGCAGTGCCATACTGTCCCTGGGGTCTGGGTGATGCCTCCTTCTCCACACCACATGCCCCATGGAGTTGATGGAGATGCAGCTGACCATGTGGGCACACAGCATGGGACATGAGGACATACTCATCCAGCCACATCCAGCTTACAGCCACAACCCCACATCCTCCGTCCCCAAAGCTCATGGGGGTGGGAGGATACCGCAGCCCAGCTCCCATACCCTTGGGGCTGGCATTCCTCCTGACATGGCTGTGTCCCCCAGTTTGACGTGGATGAGAAGACCTACTTCAAGAACATCCTCAACAGCATTGCCTTCAGCATCAGGCTCTCAGTGAAGAAGATCCGGCAGGAGGTGGACAAGTCCGCGTGAGTATCCCCTTGCCCTGGAAAACATGGAGGCACAGTATGGCTGGTCCCTATGCCTGGTTGCACTCCACAGGGTGTAGGCAGGAGGGCACATGGCAAGCCAGGAATGATCCCGTGCCTGAGCTGCTCAAGGGGGTGGCATTTCCATGCCCCACTGGGGCCCCTGCAGCCTGACACCACAGTCTCTCCTTGCAGGTGGCTGCTGCCTCCCCAGGCGCTGAATGCGTATTACCTGCCCAACAAGAACCAGATGGGTGAGACATTGCCCAGATCCCCCGGGATCAGCCCCCCAGGCTTGGGAGTTTGGGGAGCGCCTGGGGTGGTGGGCATGGTGCAGGAGTCCCTGGTGCCGGGTGATGCTGTGGGTGGGTACAGGGCAGGGTGCCCCCAACTGCAATGCTCTCCTGTGTCCCCAGTGTTCCCTGCTGGCATCCTGCAGCCCACCCTCTACGACCCCGAGTTCCCGCAGTGAGTGTGGGGCTAGAGCATGGATGGGGGGTGCCAGGGCAGGGGATGGGGTCACTGCCATCCCTGCCAGCACTTCACCCTCTCACCTCTGCTCCCTGTGCAATAGGTCACTGAACTATGGTGGGATAGGCACCATCATCGGGCACGAGCTGACCCATGGCTACGATGACTGGGGTGAGTGATCCTCCACCTCATGCCATGGGGAAAGTGGGTGGGCAGGACACCTGGGTCCCTTGGGGTTACTGGTGGTGGTGGTGGTTGCCTTGGCAGGGGGACAGTATGACCGGCACGGGAACCTGGTGCACTGGTGGACAGAGCGGTCGTACAGCAAGTTCCTGAAGAAGGCACAGTGCATCGTAAACCTCTACGACAACTTCACTGTCTACAACCAGCGGGTGAGACCTCCCTTGCCCACCGGGCAGTGCCCTGGCACACGCTGTCCCTTGGGGGGTCCCCACTGCTCTGTCACTGGAGCTGGGTGCCTGCAAGAGAGCATGGCTCTGCCCTGAATCCCAGCAACTCATCACACCTCAGCTGAGAAACTCCTCTGGACACAGGGTGGGAGCAACTGAGCACAGTCTTGGTGTCAGGGTGGGGATGGGGGGGATGCCAGGAGAGGGGGTATCTCTGCTTACCCCATTGTCTCTCTTGGCAGGTGAATGGCAAACACACACTGGGGGAGAACATTGCTGACATGGGGGGGCTTAAACTCGCCTACTATGTAAGTGTCCCCTCATGGGGTGTCATGGCCCTGGCAGGGTCATGGGGTGGCTGCTGATGGCATCACCACCACAGCAGGGAGGGGCAGGATCTGGCTTGCTGGTTGCTGGGAGGTTGGGGTAGGGGTGATTCGGGGCAGGTCTGGGGGGTGCCCAGGCCATGCTGAGGGCCACCCTCTGTTCTCCAGGCCTACCAGAAGTGGGTGCGGGAGCACGGCCCCGAGCACCCCCTGCACCACCTGAAATACACACATGACCAGCTCTTCTTCATTGCCTTTGCCCAGGTGAGCCCCTCACTTCCCACATGTGGCATGTACTGAGGGAGCTGGGGGGTGTCACCCTATGTGCAGCCAGTGGCCTCAAGGGACAAGGCGAGAGCCCTGAGGGGCCTGGTGCCCACGATCAGGAGCTGGGCTCAGCTACATCAGCAGGTCCTGGGCTCAGGGTATAGAGCTCAGCCCTGCAAGGGTCACCCTGCATTGTCCCCCCATTCCTACTCACCACCTTCAGAGACACCACAGTAACAAATGCATATGACTCCAATCTTCTAGGAGACCCTACAGGCAGGCGCCTCACAATCCCAGGAGACCCTACTGTAACAATCATGCCTCCATGCTCTCCCAACCAATCCATCTATACCACACACACAGGCTCCCAGGAGACCCTACAATAACAAGCACAACCAGGGCATTGCTGCCTTAATACCCCAGTAGCCAGATGGGCATCTGTGCCCTGGTGGGTGCTGGAACCCAGGATGCCCCATCCAGCTCACCAGTGGGTACCTTTCTCCCCTGCAGAACTGGTGCATCAAGCGGCGATCCCAGTCCATCTACCTGCAGGTGCTGACAGACAAACATGCCCCAGAGCATTATAGGTACTGGTTGCCCCCAAAATGGAGGGGGGATAATGGTGGATGCCAACCTTCCCCATAGCTAGTGGTGTCATGCAAAGTAGAGTGGGCACCCTTTGGGGTGCTGGCACCAGCAGGCTTTGGGTGGGCATACCTGGGCAATGGGATGGGTGCTGCTGGGCTGAGCAAATGTTCAACTAGGGCCTATGGCAGTGGCGGGGGGCATGGTGTGCCCAGCTTTCTGTTGCCTCCTCTCCCGGCAGGGTCCTGGGCAGTGTCTCTCAGTTTGAGGAGTTTGGACGGGTTTTCCACTGCCCCAAAAACTCACCCATGAACCCAGCGCACAAGTGCTCAGTGTGGTGAGGCCGATCCCCCCTCGCAGGCTGGCATCCCCCATCCCCATCCCCGCCGCAGTGCCACCCTGTGCCTGCTCCACACCTCTGCCCACCTCCTCCTCCTACTCTCCAGGCAAAGAGAGCGCCCCTGGGTGACATGGAGGGTCATCCTCTCCCTCCAAAGACAGGCACCTGCTGGAGGGGTGGGGGCAGCGTGGAGACATTTGGGGTGAGCATGAGCTCCTGTGCGGATGCAGCTGCTCCCTGCCCATCCCCTTCTTACCCCCCTGCCCTGCACACTGTGGGGGTCCTGAGTCCCCACGGAGGAATGAGGGCATGCCCAGACCTGTGTACCCCCTCTTCTGTGCACCCATCCCAAATCCTTCACCCAGCCCTCCCACATCCAGCCCAGCATCAGTCGAGGCAGGGAAAGTGAACCAGATACATCGTGGGGCTACCCCACACCAAAAGCCTCCACCTGCTTGGTGCCCTCTCAGGCATCCCCCATACCAGTTCCATCCTGTTCCCACATCAGCCCTGCCTGTGGGTGGGCAGAGCTTTTGGCTGGGTGATGCCAGCCTGCTCCAGAGCATGGGGACACGGGACGCCAGCTGTATTTTTCGCTGCTGTTTCTGGTCAATAAAGCACTGGATATGCCAGGTGGGTGCAAGAGGCCACAGTGAGGAGACGGGCAGCAGTGGGCAGCACCCGCAGCCCTGCCTGCACAGCATGGGGACCCACACACTGCTAACACAGCTGTCTCAGTAACATCACATCCCATGTTTATTAAACACCCAGCATCCTGCATGAGTGGTGTAGGGCCCCCCCATTCCTGGATACGGTGCCTCATGACTGCCCCGTCCAGATCAAGGATATTCCGAAAAGTCACCATCCACCTCTGGGTGCCGCAGCAGTGGGGAGTGGGGAATGCAGGGCTGTGGGGTCAGTGGAAGAGGGGCAGGAGGAGGGTGGGAAGGAGCAGGGCCAGGAAGGTGGTGTGGGCTCCAGTGGCAGAGTTCCGCTGGTGGCAGTCGACATAGGGTTCGAGGCAGGCGGCGTAAGCCATGGCATGGGCCACATAGGTCTGCTCCTGCACCCCATGGAAGAGGTGGGCCATGGGACCCTTGGCCAGGATGGCCACATCCTCACCACCATGGGACTCTGACTTGAGGGGCACAGCTGCCTGCTGCACGTAGTCAAATTCATCTGGGGAGGGGAAAGGAGAGAGTGAGGGGGTTAGCAGCGGCCCACAGTCCTATCCCACCACCCAGCCATGGTCCCTGTGCCCTCACTGGCTGTGGATTCATTCACGTCAGGCCGAACAGCACCCAGGTAGCCCGGCCCGTTCCCGTAAAGGATGGCTGTGTAGCTCTTACTGTCAGCAGCTTTGCTTGGAGCCAGACCTGGGGAGAAGGCAATAGTGGATAATCCACCAAGAAACGCCCGTATCACCCCTGCAGCTGCAGCCAGGGTGTCCCAGAGCTGACAGCACCTGGCATAGGGCTGTGCCCCACTTTTAGTGGCTGAGCAGAACCCTACCCAAGATGGAGGCGCCACGCAGGGCGTAGCCACCAAAGGTGAAGACGTGTGAGTGGTCAGCGGTGACCACGGTGAGGGTGTCTGCCTCGTCTGTCAGGGCGCCTGCCCGTCCGATGGCCCGGTCAAATGCAATCCCATCGGTGAGCGCCTTCTGGGCTGCACCTTCGTGGTGGCCATGGTCGATTCTGCCACCTGCAGATGGGCATCCAAGGTGGGCTGGAGACTAATGGCAGTACCCACAACTCCTAACCCTATCCTGGGATGTAGGATCCCCCCCCCCGCCTCGCCCACCCTAGGGGCTTCAGCCATGACTTACCCTCCACAAAGAGGTAGAAGCCTTTGGGATTTCTGCTCAGGATGGTGATGGCGGCCTCTGTCATTTCAGCGAGCGATGGGTCCAGGGTGGTGTTACGCACCAGGTCATACTTCATATCCATGGGTTCAAAGAGACCTGGGAGGGGACACATTGGGGTCGGTCTCAATGCCGGCATGCATCCTGGTAGCTGTCAGTTCCTGGCACACTGGATATTTGTTACCCATCAAATAAGTCACCCTGGGGTCAGCAGCAGCAGCCAGCATCTCTGCCCTGTTCCAGACATAGCGGGCACCCTGTGGACAAATCCCACAGCGGGTTACTGGGTGCTGGACCCCATACCTGGGTATGATGGGCAGAGGACTGTCCCTGCTGCTTCACCCACCGGCCGTGCCTCCAGCCACATGTTGATGAGGTTTTTCTTGTCCCCCCGTATCCCGTTCTCTGTTTCATAGGTGGGATATTCGGGGTCTGGCGTCCCTGCAGGGGTCATGTATATCCGACCACCCCCCATGATGACCTGGAGGGGATGAAATGGGAGCGGTGTTAGTGGGAGCGTTGCGGGGGATCTACCCCTGCTCCTTCCCTCCCATGCACAGGTACTCACGTTGATGTCGACGTTGTGGACCAGCTGCCAGGCGATGTCCTTGCAGCCCTGGAGACGGGCCTCCTCGGGTAGGCTGACATCCGCGTACCAGTTGCGGTCCACCACATGGGCATAGGCCCCCGAGGGCGATGCGTGCTGCACCCGTGATGTCGTTACGATGCCCACCGCCTTTCCTGCGGCCCCCACACACGTCAGGCCCCAGGAAGGTTGACGTGGTGTCCCCCACCACCAAGCTCTGGGATGCTCATGGCACGGCAGCCCCTGGTGTGACACCCCTCGTCCCCATGGGGTCCCTCCCAGCCGTGCACCCTATTTTACCGGCTTTGCGGGCTCGCTCCAGCACCGAGACCACCTCATTGCCTGCTGTGGTGTTGCACTGCGAGAGGCGGGCGGCTGCACTCACTCCTGCTGTGTGGTAGTTGCCCTTCACCCCGCAGAGGTAGGCTGTGGAAGTTGATGCGCTGTCAGTGACAATCCGGTCCACGCTGTATGTCTGCCAAGGACACATGCCAGGCTCAGGGCAGGGGGCAGTTGGCAGAAGCACCCAGAGGGCTGCACCCTCCCAACACCCCACGCCACACTCCTTTTCTTACCTAAGGACAAGTGCAGGATGGGCAGGGACCCTGGGCACCCCATATGTGCATCTGTGCCAGCAGCCCCACCGACATCACCCTGGCCCCATGCCCGGTGTGGTGGGAGTTTACCTTGCAGAGAGCCACATAGGGGAAAGAATCCAAGGCGAGGGGGGTCTCAGGGCCCAGCTTCCCCTGCTGCTGCCCGTTTAGAATGCGGGTGGCCGTGATGGAGGGGACCCCAAATCCTGGGTGAGAAGAGAGGGTCCCAGTCACCCTTTGGACTAGGTTCCCTCCCTGCATCCTGCTCCGCAGGACACTGTCTGTGCCAGCCTCTCTGCTGGGTGTGCCAGTGGGACTCACCATCTCCAAGGAAGATGATGAGGTTTTTTGCTTCGGTTACCCTGGGCTGCAGCTTCAAAGAAGACTCAATGGCTGCAGCTGCCTGCCTGTTCCAGAAGGCTGGATCCTCCTCCTCCACTGGGACAGGGCAGTACCTGTTAGCCCCAGCTCACCAGCACCTCCATCCCTGCGGCTCCTGCATCCCTGGGGTACCCACATCCCTTCTGTACTTGTTCCCTGGGCATCCCCACGCTGAGGCCTCCTCTAGCATGGACTAAGTAGCTCAGGGTGCTGTTTGGGATGGGGAGAGACTACGTGGGCTTGCACCCACTGCCTGGCCCAAAGATCCTGAGGCAGGGAAGGAGGAGGGCAGCAAAAATGGAAACGGTGGGGAGTTATCTGGCAGGTGGAATGGGGCCAAATCCATGGCAAGTAGGGGATGCTACAGCCACTTTCCCCAGACCCTTCTAGCCCAGAAACAACCAGAAACCTGATCCCACAGGGAAAAGCTGGCCCAAGCATCCCAGAAAAGCAGGGGTAAACCTATTAACCCTCACAGAGCTGGGGAGCACCTGCTCCCCTCCTCAAACCCTCCGTGTGACCAGCCAGGCTGGGGCCCTCCTGGGTGCCCTGCTACAGCCAGCCAGGTGCACATCCCCATCCTTGTCCCCACCTGGGATGATAGCGGTGCCAAGCTCTGCCTGAAGCCCCAGGCAGAGGATGAGAAGTGCCAGGAGCCGCATGGTGAGATCTGTTAGCCCAGTACCACTGGCAGTGTCTGCATTTCTAGCTGATCTGGGGTGGGACTTTGGACCGGTATCAGCACTTGCAGGGTGTGTGGAGGTGTTTGGCATGTCCTTGATAGCCCAGTGCCAGGCATCCAGCACAAAGGCCATGGGATGGGCTGCTGGTGCCTCCGTGGTGCTGCTGGGGGATGGATGGACTTGGGGCACAAACAGTTGCAAGGGGCAAGAGGATGGGCACTGCCTGGCAGGCATCACTGCCTGCCCAGCCTGCAGCGCTGTGGTGCCAGGCACGCAGATGCCCTGGCCTGGGGTGTCACAGGCAGCACTGAGCATTGGACCTGGGTCAACAGGGCTATTGGGATCACCGGGGTCACTCCTGTACCAAGCCCAGCACTTACTTGTGCAATAAATCCACGGAGGTGGACTAAACCCCTGCTCCTTGTTCAACCCTTGCAAGAAGGTACCAGCACCTGTGTACTGTGCCCCAGCCTGGTAAAACTGTGGGGGAACATGGCCTCCTCTCACCTTCATTTCATCACCCCCTTTACCCCAGTGCTTTCAGTGTTGGTCCCAGGGGAAGAACTAGGAGCCATCACTACCTGGGAAAACAGAGGCATGGGGCAATGCCTGAGGAGGTGACCGCTGCTGCAAATCCTTGCACTGCAAATGGAGTCAAACAACCGTGTTTTATTGCATTCCTTGATCCTGGCCACAGTGGGAACCCAGCTGCTGAGACCCTTGATGGTGTGGCTCAGGGAGGGGGCAGGCAGCCCAGGTTGAAGTGGGGCTCGGCTGGGGGGTCTCACTCTGAGCCCCCCACTATGTGGGCAGCCACACAGAGGGCCAGGAGCGTGAGCAGGGGCTGTGGCATGCACAGGGTGCCATGGGAGGCCCTGCGGGCTGCCCCGCATCCAGGCTCAGTGGCATAGGGCTCAAGACAGGCTGCATAGGCCATGGCATGGGCAATATAGTGCTGCTCCTGCACCCCGTGGAAGAGGTGGGCCATGGGGCCCTTGGCCAGCACCACCACGTCCTCCCCACTGTGCGTCTCCGTCTCCAGGGGCACGGCTGCCTGCTGCCTGTAATCCTTGTCCTCTGCAGGAGAAATAGGGCTTGGGGCAGCAGGCTCTCCTACCCATCTCAGGGATGGGAGACAGCTCTCATTACCCCAGCACTGGGGCAATTCCAGCCCAAGTGACTCCTGAACAACACGGTACGTGGAGACCCCATCCAGCTCCAGTGGCCATGCCCATGGAATGCTGCCACCAGCCACCTTGTGCCCCCATCCCTCCCCACCCCACCCCACCCCATCTCATCCCACCTCATCCCATCCCATCCCATCCCATCCCAT
>WYDI02038918.1:0-30413 GCA_009867235.2 Psittacus erithacus | reverse complement strand
ACATAAAAAGGACATGGAACTGTTGGAACAAGTCCAGAGGAGGGCCACGAGGATGATCAGGGCACTGGAGCACCTCCTGTATGAAGACAAGCTGAGAAAGTTGGGGCTGTTCAGCCTGGAGAACAGAAAGCTCCTAACAGCCTTGCAGTATCTGAAGGGGGTCTACAAGGATGCTGGGGAGGGACTCTTCATTAGGGACTGTAGTGATAGGACAAGGGGTAACAGCTTCAAACTTAAACAGGGGAAGTTCTGGTTAGATGTAAGGAAGAAGTTCTTTACTGTGAGGGTGGGGAGGCACTCGAATGGGTTGCCCAAGGAAGTAGTGAACACTCCATCCCTGGCAGTATTCAAGGCCAGGTTGGACAGAGCCTTGGGTGTCATGGTTTAGTGTGAGGTGCCCCTGCCCATGGTAGGTGGGTTGGAACTTGATGATTTTAACTAACTTTTCTATGATTCTATGATGGACTGATTTAACACCTTCACAGGAGTGGATCATGTCTGAAAAGACAGACTGGTAGGGAATTAATGTAAATAACAGACACAGAAATTTGTCTCAATTTGTACTTCAGCTATTTTTCTAAAACTTCTCTCTAGATAAGTAGTCTAACCCCTGAAACAGATTTTTCCTGCATTTCCTTTCTGGTACTTGTGAAATAACTCTTCTCTAACAGGAAGAATGTCCTGTGTGTTTCAGGAGACACATATGCACATAAGTCCTGATTAGAGAAAGGTAATACATTAGCAAATTATACATCTTAATTTACAATTACTAGACTTTTTCCATTTTTGTTATGTTTAGAGAATGGTAAATAATGCCTACCTTGCTTAATACACAGAAGAACTGCTACAAGAAGCTATTAAAATATATAAGAACATTTTAAATTATCTTAAGAGGATTATGTAATTCTTAAAGGTTTAACCAAGGGACACATATTAGCTATAAAAATTTTTCTTTAATCAAGGTTAAAAATGAATGGGCTATTTCAGAACACTGAAACTCTGAATTTCAGTAAAATTTTATATGGTCCAAGATGCACACTGATGCAAATGTTCAAAAAACCCCTATACTCTGGCTTTCAAATAAGGCCTGTTAATATTAACAACTGTTAACACCCTTCCTTACCTACATATTTTTTGAAATCTCTCTCATGTCTTTCTAGAGTTTTAGTCTACTATTATTTCTCATTCTGCCTTGACCTCATATCTGCTGGAATACGTCACAGTGCCATGTGAACTGGTGAAAATACAGAAAAGGTTTTCCAATACCTGCTAGCCAAATTGAAAACAGAAGTGTTTAAAACTAAAAAACATGCCTAGAAAGCAGACACCACAGTACCTATATGTTATCAGAAAATAACATTACTGAAGACTAGAAATAATATTTTTGTAACAGGCTTAAAAAGAAAATCTTGACATCATTTGACTGACAAAAGACTCTGACCAACACTGTCTAACAGGATATTTAGAACTGGCTCAAATAGCCTGATGCCATCCAAAATTAAGGTCATGAACTGCTACTATAATAGGATTATTTCTAAGATCTGTGGGTCTTTGTGCCAGTGTCTGGCATATTTTCAGCACTTGTTTCAATGGGGATGTCTGAAGATAGGAGGTTTTGCTGATCTTGGCAGTCACTAGTGAAAATTACTATTCTAGAGCAAAGCTGCTACTTCAAAGCATCCTTACTCAGAAGATCTTTTTTTCTACAAGTCTTACATTACTTATGAGAGTTAGAATAAAAACATACCACAGAGAAAAACCTAAAATACTATTTGCATGCAGCAACAGGCTGACAGCTACTTGGTCTTGAGGGTGGTGGTGCATGAAGGAGTAGTTTTGCTTTATATCATAAAAAGACTTGTAGTAATGTCCTTTTCCATTTTCCTGACAGCCACTGTAAATAAACCTCATTCTTTGCCACAGTCCACCAGTTGAGAAACACTATTCTGCTTATAGAAACAATTGCTGGCCACCAGATGGTAAGAACACACAGTTTCCTCTGCATTCACCCTGTGGTGCTCAGGTCTGCTGCTCAGTCCTGAAGGAGACAAAGCCCATGGCAGACGATACTGTCACTCCTGTGACAATCAGAAACTGGTCCACAGTTTCCATCATCAATCAATAATACCAGCAAAGTGGCAGGTTATCTATATGGCGTAGGTGTGAGGTCACTGTTACTATTTGCTTTTTCAAAAGGAAAATAAATTTCTATTTATATAAAGTTTATATATCCACAAAATTAAAAAGCAAAACAAAAAACTCAGACACAAATGCTATGGGGGAGTTAGCAAGCTGCCGCTCACTCAGTGTCCTGTCATGCAGCCATGTCTTGTGTGTGGGGTTTAGGGAGGTTTGGCAGTGAATCTGCTTATGGTCCATCTGCTCACAGCAATATCAACAATGCGCCAGGTTTCTAACTGTATTCTTTATCAATGCTGCAGTGTTTATTGTTCAAGTAGATTGTTTTCCTACTATTTAATGCTGATTTGTAAGCTCTCTTTTTAGCACTGTTTTCATTAAAATGAAAGGAAATACAATAACTGACTCTAACAGCATAGCCTTTCCTTCCCTGTAGCACAGTCTGGGGGAGGGCAGAGTAAAGCCCATTATTGCTGTCTACAGCTAATTCACTGAATAAGGGAAGGTTCTGCATCTAGATTTAAATATATAAATAATCCAGTTAGCAAAAGAAACACATATCTACCCACTATGTATTTAATTTCCACTCACTGTGCTCTCCCCCATGCTGCTTTGCATCTCTGTAAGTCTTCAATTATTATTGTTGAATCAGTCACATAGTGTATACCCTGTCACATGGATCTGCATCAGTCACACAAATACTCTCATGCCTATAGACTGTTTCTTTGGTTATGACAGAAATATTACTGCTTTTGCTTAATAATGTACCTTGCTCTTGATCACTTTCTGTGATCTGGTCCCTACATTCGACTCTTTGCAACAGGGTCTGCTGATGTTAACATGAAGAGCTGATGTAGTCTTTTTTTTTTGTCTTCCTGAGCTGAAGACTACTGAAGGCTTAAAGAAACTGTACTATATAAGTCAGTGGCTGCAAATAGCTAACAGACATTGATTTAAAGAGCAACAGAATAATGTGAGCCCTAAAATATTCTGTGCACAGCATTTTGTGAGATTTTTTGTTCTGCTGAGTATGGTTCTAAGTCACAGAATCACCACCTGAATCTTTCCATTGATTTTGCTACATTTTACATCACACTGGACCATAATTATACACCTAGAAGAGCAGTACCTTCCTTCTCTCAAACACATTGCATTTTATGCAACCTGTATGTGCTTAAGCAAAAACATATATATATGTTTGGAGTGATAAAAATAATTTCTTTCTGATGTCCCAGAGGTTTATGCTGCTTCAAATCTAGCTAGCCTCATTATCTCATTGCTGGCCCTGGCATGACTCATACATGTTGTATCAAGTAATCAGCCAAACTCTTACATAATAGCCAAGCTCTGACGATTTCTCCATATGGTCATCCCAGCACACATCCGCATCCAATTCATTCCACATGTCATTCAACACAATTATTTTACACCAGGAGCCATCAGCATCTCTTCATGACACAGTACATTTTAGAAGAAAACTTTCCTTTAAGAGAAAGAATGAAAGCTCAAGCAAAGAGGCACTTCCACACTATTTCGCTTGCCATGACTCTCACTCACCAGTGTGGCACAGTCACCTTCCTTTCTGAGACACCAATGCACTAACAAAACAGAGGACCCTATTTCTGATCTTCATCAGTGTACTTCTACCTCCAGCCTCCAAAGTGTTTTGGGAACAGGTGTTTAGTACCAACTGTTCATTCTTACCAAGAGATACAGCTCATTACAGCATCCATTCCTGTATGAAAAAGAACAGGACTGTGACAAGAATCCCCTCCTCTTTACTGTGCAAAATGGACACTGAGGAGATCCAAGACTGTGCACACAGATCAAAAAACCAGATGGATTTGACCCTATGCCTGCTGAAATCTGCATAGGGCCCTGAAAGTTTCGTCTGCCTGTTAAGGCATACACAGTAGGGGAAGGCATTATACACACGTAATCATGAAGTGAACAGGATAAACATGAACATCATTCATCTGTGAGCAGTGTGAGACCTGTATGAACAGAGAGAATGTTACTAGAAATAGACTATTTTAAAGCACAGAAGAGATAGACTGGGTGTAAAAATGGAGGAGGGAAAAAAATGAAGAGAGGAGGTATCATGCGAAATGTGTTGGACAAAAGACCCATAGTACTGCAAAAGTGTCCTGTAGGGCACAAAGGGTATGAAGGCTATTGCAATGACAGCAAGAAGTACTGAATAAGAACAAACTGTAAGTCAGTAAAAGTAAAGCATAAAGGAGGTATAGCTTACCTGTTAAAATAATGATAAATAGTATCTTAAATTTCTCCTTTGTCCCAAAGCATCAGACAGGACAATATAGCAGGAAAGATACAGGCTGATGCCCAGAGTCTGCTTACCAGTGCGTACAATAGCAAAGGGCAGGAGAAGACGGACCATAACATTCAATTGAAAGGGTAAGAAGAATTTAGAAAGATGGAATGTAATTACTTAAACTGGAGCCTTGCGAGGATACTAGAGATATCAACCTTGCTGTAAAGACCTTTAAGAGGTAAAACACGAGGTACAAAAGAAGACTGGGAAGATTATATATTGAAGTTCTGAGGACACAAAAAGAAAATGCACTGCAGAGAAAGAAAGTAAAGCTACGCAAGAGGTTAAGCTAAATAACAAGAAATTTTCAAGTGAATTAAGAACACGAGGTCAGGGAAGGAGACAGTATGACAATCCTCTAAGAGGTAGGAACTATAATTTATTCACAAGAAGGGGAGAAAGGCAGTAATTCAAAGCATGCTGGAGCCAAGAATCCAAGTGTAAAGTTCAAAAATGACACATTCTGTCAAAGGAGTTTGAAAGAAACATACTACAGCAGGTCAAAACATTACAATGTAGGAAACTACTTGGAAAAAAATCCCCACTAGACCATCATTGTTTTTAACCAGAACCTTAGTTAGGCAGATGTGAAGCAAGTGATGATGACGATGAAACTGTAAATAAAGTTGTAAATTCCTAGCAGTGGAAAAAAGAGAAAATCCAAAATAAACAATGCACACATTAAGCATTGCAATGGAGAACAGGGTTCAACAGGAAGCATTTTCGCCATTAAAAGATTAAACATTCTAAAAGAAGACAACAAAGTGCCAAATCTCCAGTCTTGAGAATGAGGTAAAATGAAGCTTTCCACCAACTATGCTGTGTTGTATTAATAGTGAAGAGATATATGCAATGATCTAACATTTAAAATAATAACAACCAGGGAAAGCTAGGAATTGGAAGTGGCCTGAAAATCCAGTCATACCACCTTCCTGGTATACACAAAAAGAAACCTGGAAGGGACCAAATATTCTGTATGGAAATTTCCTACATAGGAGACTTCAGACAATCTGGAAAAACATTAAAAAAAAAGCTCAATTCTTGGTGAGGGAGACACAGAGGAGGAACCAACCAGGATCACACTGATCTAGGGAACTGTTTCATCTGCAAAAAATCCTTCATCCACCCTTCTTATATTTTGAAGAAATAAGACATATAAAGAAAACATGTATTTGTGCCTATGTATAGAAACAATTCTAGAAGGGGCTTTTTTAGACAGACCAAGTGGTATAATGATTCTATGAGGGCTTCTTCACTAAATAATCCTTTTGCATATCTTGTCTTTCAAGAACAGAAATCAAAATAATAATAAATAAAAATAGTTCCTTTTTCCAGCTAGCTGTATATTTACAGCTCAAAAAGATACTGTTATTGTAGACCTTAAAGTATACACCCACAGAGACCCACCCACAGAGACTCACCCATACAGGAACCTATTATCTTCCTGATTTCGAAGCCAACTGATTTTGCATAGGGTAAAATAAATAAGGACTTAGATATACAGATGGTGAATCATTTAATTAGTCTAAGCTTTGCATTGCGGCAGCTAAGGCAAATTCTGATCAATATAGTGAACATTCGGCTTTCTAAACATACAGCACATTCCATACAAAGCTGAACATTTTTCTTCTTGTCACACAGAATTATCCTAATTATTGTTTCAAGGAACAGCTTTACATAGAATCATCTAGTAGTCAAAAATGCTGCTCAGAAACTCATCACTGGAATAATTTATGATTTTTTTCTTCCTAACATCTTGGGCTTGTTTGATATGCTTGCCATTTCTCGCTGACAGGGAGGTCGATTAAATCACATTTATATTGTAAACGTATGCATTGCTTTTTACCCTAGGCGGTGGATGAAGAGATACATAGCCCCATGGGAAAAGCAAGCCAATCCACTTTCATATTGCAAATTTCTGCTGCTCAGAAGAAATGAATGGTTGCCAGGGAGAGCTGGGAATTACTCGAGGATGCAAAATGTTATTTCAGAATCCTTTTGAGAGAGATTTTTCTCTGCCCCACCTCACCATTTTCACATCTTCTGCTAATGCAGCTCACACCAGTTTCTATGAGAACACTGAAAGAATGCACTTCACCAGCATTCTTCAGAGGATCTGTATAAATCAGGCTTTTACTCCGCCTGCATAAAGCAGGCCATTTCTTTACTTTCAAAGGGAGAGGGGAAAAGGGTTTTGTAACATTTTCCAAAGCACTGTCTCCCAAAGATCATTTGAGATGAGGAAGGTCACCACCTGTTTTTGAACTAAAAGAAAGTGTTAAAAACCGAGAGGGTAAAGGTCATTGCTCAGGGCCATGGAAAAATGAGGCTGCAGTATCATTAACCTAACAGAACTAATTAGGAAACATTCAGCTTTTATAAATTATGCAAAGCATCAATTTATACTTTTTCAGATTTCTACCATAACAACAGAGATAATTAGGAAACATTTACAGCAACAGTGTAACCTAATAAAGCAATCTTTTATTATCAGGATACCTTCAAACTAATACCTTGATACCTACAAGAGTGACAAACAAGTATTATTACCTGAAAAAGCTTTATGGAAAGTGTTTCATCTGTGACCTAAGACCAACAAGATCATGTTGGTATTTCCCCTTCACTTAATGCAATAGCAAAGAGTCAGTCACTCAGCTGACTAGGTAAATAACTCTGTGCAACTCTAACGACTTCTCACTACTTTAATTATGGCAGAAAAATTGTTTATCTGATTTAACCTTAAGAATATATACCTTTCCACTCAGGGATTGTGTAAACATGGGGTCAAATCCTGCAGTGGAGTCCGTTCCTACTTAATACCCCTGAAAAACTGGAGAGCTTGGACATGTTAGTGTTAATTTTGTCTGCATAAATAGTTCAGAAGTATCAGCTTGGTTCTCTGCTTAATTTTTAAACGGCTTTGATTGAGAAAGTGTTAAAAAAAGGATGTTCTAACAAACAAAAAAAAATCATAACTCAGGAACACTCAGCAAAGGATGACAGCTTTACAGCATACAAAACACCCAAGTTACTTAGCTCTACACACTCCATATCTGTTTTTGAAACATAGTTTGTAAAGCTAACAAGATCCTTTTCCTCCTCTCCTGAGAGAGAAAGAGAGAGTGAAAGAAGAATATATAAAACATGGTGAAAAACAGTGGGTTCTGAAATCAAACTAGGGGAGGGAGGGAGAATTAGGTAAGAGGAAAGGGGGAAGTAAGGATAAAAGTCTCATGAAAATCAAAAGGTATCAAAATTCAACTACCTCTAGCATTTCAGGGGCTTAAGGAGATAAGCAAATATACTCCTGCCTTCGGATCTTCCATTTGTAATGCTTCAAAGAATGAGTTACAGTGACATTCAAAGCCCACTGAAGTCAGTGAAAAGATTCCCTCTACTGATTTTAGATGTTCTGTAGGAAACATCCTGATTTGGCTACAAGATTTTTGATGGCAATACAAAGGACTTCACATATAATCATGAAGATTCAGCTTGCGAGCTGTGCGAGATAAAGACCAAGAATTAATTCTGGTATACTACAGCTTGCAGAAAAAGTGCAGAACATAACTCAGGAAAGAAATTTTTTGTCATCCATCATTTTTCCTCCTATGAACTGCACAGTCAAAAATATATACCACATTCCTGACAACAATAACAAAAAGTTGATCTATGCAAGTTCCTGATGTTTTTCCCCTTCACCAAAAATAAAGTGTTCACTAAAATATTTGCAAAACTCTGCTACTGACACAAACCCAACTCTAACGAAAAGTCACTCTTGTAACCTTTTCATGTTATCAAGATTCTGCCATGAATCAGAATAAAATATACATGACTTTTCTCCATCACCGATGTTTATCTAGATATTACAAAGGTCTAACATTCCCTTGTTACAGTCTTTAAGCAGAGGATTAGCCCCTTAATCAGGTACATTGCATTCCCTTATGCATGAGGTAATTTGCTAAAGTGGTGCGCATAAAAACCAGCCAGCACTAAATCATATACAAGAAGTTTGCAACCTGAATACTAGCTTTTTCTTTACTAGAAGTATTAACTTTCTAATATTTGTTTTGCTATTGTCTTATATCTATTTAACAAATGCTCTTGTTGTTCACACATTATACATTAATTTATGCTTTTACATGCTTTAGTGTTATTTTTACTAGCAATTATTACAGAGAAACCATAAACAAAATCTTCAATAGTATAATTCATTGTAGTCAGACACTTTTAGCATAGATAGCAGGAAACACCAGAAATCGTGGGACATGGATTATATTTCTGGTTCTGCTAATCACCTGCTATGTTACCATGGGAAAATTGTGATGGCTAATTCTGTTTCATCTTTTCTTCATTTCTGATTATGAATTTTGCTGGCGGTTAGTAGGTAGTGCTATAATCCAGCTAACAAAATATAACACAGGGTCTTCAAAAGTAAGTTTCATGACATAATTTCAATACTTTTGTTTACCTGATTACTAGCACGGCAGGTGTGGCCATCAGTTATTGCCTGGAAAGACATAAAAACACCACACATTATGACAGATATAGTGGACATTAGGATTTATGGCAATGGAGTTCTGATACAAGTCACCCAAGTTTACTGTAACTATGGTTTAAAAGACAGTCAAGATAGTGAGACAAAACAGAGAACTGAAACCCAAAAGAAACCATGAGAAATATTTCATTACTTCAATTCTCCACTCACACAAAAGAAAAGACTCCTTCCACACTGGGTCCTGAAAGTTTGTGGATGACAGAAAGAGATGTTGCTCCATTTCACAAACAGCTGCCAGAGTTGCTGAGCAAACAGTCAGAGCTTCATTACATTGCAGATATCATAAAGGCTGAATACACAAGCTTATCCATCTTTCAGATGTACTTTTCCATAAATTACAAGGAGACAAAAACCAAAATAATGTTGCAGCTTTATAGATATAACACCTTGAAAGCTCAGCTCCAACAGCCCTATTTGTAGCTGCAGTCACTCAGCAGAGGCCTGCCTACAGTTTTGTTATCTGCTCTAGCCATCTCAGGTTGCCTAAGGGCAGGGCTGTGGCCAACAGCAAAAAGGCTTCATGTTAATTAATCTCTCACCACACCTGAATCCCATAAATGTTTTAGTCCTCACAGAATGACCACTCTCACTTTTGTTTATTCTACTCTTGTATTTCATATTCCTTTAAGAACGACTGGTTGATGTAGTTCTCCTTGAATAGGTACTTTTTTAATTCTAATAACCTACTATTGCCTCAGGCTGGCAGACACATAAGCCAACCCTGCCATCCCATAGACATTCAGTAATAGAACAATTCCCTCACCAGCTATCTTGATTTCAGTTGGTATAGAGTTAATTTCCTCCTTAGCAGCTGTTACAGTACTATGTTTTGGCTTTAGTATAACAGCAATATTTGTAACACACAGATGTTTCAGTTGCTAAGTAGTGCTTACCCTAAGTCAATGACTCTTCAGTTTCCCATGATGCGCCAGTGAGGAGGAGGACAAGAACCTGGGAGGAAGCAGAGACAGGACAGCCAAAGGGGTATTCCATACCACAGCCTGTCATGCCCAGTATATAAACTAGGGGGAGTTGGCCGGGAGCTGCTTGTGTCTGGCTGGGTATCAATCAGCATGTGGTGAGCAATTGTACTGCGCATCACTTATATTTCTTGAGGTTTAATCCACTCTATTTCCTATTATTATTATGCTTTATTTCCATTATTAAACTGTTCTTATCTCAGTCTACAGATTTTACCTTTTCCCAGTTGTCTTCCCCATCCCACCAGGGAGAGAGGGAGTCAGAGGGCAGCTGTGTGGTACTTACTACAGCCAGGGTTAAATCACAACAAACTGCTTCATAATATCTAGAAGAACTCTGAAGTTGTACAGATACCTTTCCCAAATCTTCCACCAACATCAGTGGTGTAGAAATTATCTTCATTACATTCTATGTGAGCTCTGTGTCCCGGACCTGGGTCTTCTGAACCTAAACCTGATCATAGACATCCTGAGCAATTTTGTGGAGAAAAATAAACAAAAAAGCCAATGCAAATTCACTAAGGTTTTTTCAAAACTTAGAAATATTAAGGCTCAAAGTAGTCTTAGATTAACCCCCCTCATTTAGAAGTCTGTCTGGCAATCCTTTTTTTCTTGAAGAATTCCCAGTATAAGCACAACTATATGAACAAGAGACATTTGCTCACATTTTATTTGTAAATAAAAGCTGCCTTGCCTCATCCCTCATCAGTACAAATTTACCTGTCCTTTGTTTTTAGTTGCTAGGTGAAAGGAACAGATATAAGTTGTATTCGATACAGTCCTCATTATGACTCTTGCTTCAAGAGCAACATACTCTAATTGTAAGACAGATGAGAAAGCCAGCAGCATCCTGTAGTATCGTGGCCTTTCCAACATTTCATATTTGGACATATTTCCAACATTTCATACCTTCATATTCAAAGAACAGAACAGTCATGCATGACTAGCTAGAAGGAAAGTTAACTCATTACTGTAAACCCATGTAATCTCATTAAAAGTCTTTGTTATGTCCTGTTTTGACTCCCTTAAACTGACAGAGTTTGCACTGCCTTTATGTCAATAGTAACAATAAGTATTTTTATGAAGATAGTAATATCTCTGAGATCTCATTGACAGATCAAGCTTCTTTTGTGAAAAAGTAATGATGGATTACTATTCTAGGCAACACTTTGCAACAAGTGACAAATCATGTTTAATTCCTTGGATATTCATTATCATTACACTAATCTGTCTGGCATTAAAGAAGGAATAATATGCGAGACTCTCTTCTTCTTTTGCAGTTTTGTATAAATCTTGAATAGCTTTTGAGATCTTTTTATCAGAGATCTCTAGATACTTTCATATCACATACAATACTATAAGATTATAGCATCACTAATGTCTCAGCACTGTTACAACTTGACTTGAAAACTATGGCATAAGGTCCTGCAGATAAGACTTGGGTATTCTGTGTCTTCCTACAGAACTGGCACATGGTAGCAGCATTACTTCTCATTGGCTCTAGAAACTGAGCCAAAATTCCTTGGTGAGCATAACTGTTTGCAAAACTAGAAAAAAGAAACTAAAAGGCAGAAGTAATTGACAGTTCACACCAGGAAGGATGTGAAAAACAGACTGATGTAGTACTTAAGACACAAATTATGGCAAATATAACAGTGACCAGAGATATACATTAAAAAGGTACATTTCTTTAAATAAAACCACAATTTCTTTAAGAATTACAAAGTATTATGAGAAAAAATATTTCAGATCAAAGATCTATACATACACACCTGCTTCCCCTAAAGACTAACCAAACCACAGAAGCAATCTGAGAAGGGCAAACCTCGCCAGCCAGGCATGGTCATGGTCCAAGAACAGGAAGGAGATGGGTAAAGAAATAGTAGGAACAGTCTCAAGGGGACAGTGCAGACTAGAGTATGGGGGAAAAAAGCAGAGTAGAAAAGAAATTAGGAGTCAGATATTTGAGAATCTAAAAAGCACCAAACAGAGCGGAATCTTATGGAAAAACAAGCAGGCAGTCACTGGAGGGCTGAAGGAGTGAGCAAGAGATGGCTATAGCAATGCAGAAGTCACTCCAAGGAACAGAAAGAGAAGCAGAGCTACAGAAAAGCAACTGAATTTGAGATATTGGTGGTCCAAAAGGAAATATTCAATATATAGTTTAAACACAAAACTGCTAAAGTGTGACTGAGGTGTCAAGGTGTATATAAAAGCAGAGAATATCAAAGTTACAATATTACCTTTGCAAGAATACAGTGCACAAGAATATAGTAACAATGCATATATCCACATGGGAAAACAGATGAAAATGTGCCCATCAAACCAAATAAGACTTTACAAAAAAACCCCACCAAACCACCAATGGGCAACAACCTGCTATCTTGGCTTCTTAAAGTTTGAGAAAGCTATCTTTCTAATTGCTCTTTGCCTAACTACTATTCAAGTATGTAAATAGCTCCAGTCACAGGGAATTAATAATTCATAAGCACTGAAGTTAAAATTAATTCTCCCATGTCTGATTTTCTTCTTAAAAAAATACATAGTACACATTAGAAATGAAAATGGCCCAAGCTGTTTTACACTAGTTAAATGTATTCATGTTTCCTATAGTGCACTCTCTCTCTTTGTATGAGAACTAATTCTTATTAATATTCTTATTTAATAAGATTAGTAAAAATTAAACTCTGCCATTAAAAAACCCAGAAACATGTTTTCTTTTGTTTACAGGTAATTAGGTAATTTTAAAACAGCACACAGAGAAAGAAATTAATTAAATGAGGAGGGGGGAGTATAGAGAGGAACTGATTGGTACTGCATGAGTAACTATTAAAATGCACATTGTGTTTCTTCATATATTTCAGTTAAATAGTATGTCAAGTACAGACAATTCTAAACGTTCAGAGTTTTGCAATGCCTTAACTAGCTTTCCTTTGAAGCAAACAATTTAAATTTTGTTCTACAAATGAAGAAATGGACAGATTGTAAGATTTTCCCAGAGACATTTCAGGTAAGTTTATAAAACACAATGTATTGAGCCAGTGTTATAAGCAAGGCTGGAATGCAGAAACTCCTGGTACTGAAGCAAGATGCAGCATAGCATGTGCAATTATCTAAGGGACAAGTTCTCACATGGCACATTTTGTTTCTGTGAAAAGCCTTTGATATGTGACCGGACTTGGAGTGTGTGGCTTACTGATGCTTACCAGGTAGCACATTAAGCATATACAGAACTATTGAGGGCTTTATATTGGTTTCACCTAAATCACTGAAGTAGGATTCAACATAAGACTTTGCTCTTTTCCACAGATTACAAAGGGAGCATCCAAATTAAATAAATCAGCTACTCCAACACATTCTAAGGAATAACCCCATTGAGGACAGCAGGCCAAATTGAGAACAGCAACTGCATGCGTAAGATACATACTCAGTAAGGATTTCACCAAATACATGAGGCACATGGACAAATCACTGAGCCGAAAAAGTGTGTGGACAAAGCACACTTTTATGCCATTCTGAAATAAAGGACTAAAATTTTTCATTTGTTACAGACCAGCTACTTACATACTCCTGAGCAGGCAGGACTAATTAAGATTGCAGGAAGACTAGATTCCTTCAACTCTTAAAACTCCAATTCAGAAAAGTACTTGACCATTAGTGCACACCTTTGCCAATTTTTTTCATTAAAAGGTTATGTGCACGCTTAAAGGTGATATAGGTTTGCATATGTTGGTATTCAAACAGGGTGAGCAGTTTGGCCCTGTTCTCTATTGCAAGCTGTTTTAATGCTACAGCTGAGAGGGGAAGAGCCTGCTCCGTGCTGGGGTGGCTGTACAGTTGGACCCAGACCCTTTCCATTCCTCACCTTTTTTTAGTCTTGCTAAACTGTGCTTGAATGCTCCCTAGATTAATGTGCTTTGTAGGTCAAAGTACAAAAAAGTTTTCTCAGTTGTCAATCACTGAAGTCCTTTGAGGACTTTCATTCACTGCAAGCTTCCTCGGGCTCTGAGGTAGAAGGACACATACTTCACCTATCAAGAATGTGGGGCATGTTTGACACCGAGCAACCATACCGACTCAGGGTGCAATACTAGCAACTCCCAATCAGTTAAAGGCAACTCTTGAAACTTGAATCATCACTGGGGCCTACAGGGATGCTGGAAAGGGACTCTTCACCAGGGACTGTAGGGAAAGGACAAGGGATAATGGGTTTAAACAGGGGAAGTTCAGCTTAGATATAAGGAAGAGGTTCTCTGCTGTGAGGGTGGTGAGGCACTGTAACAGGCCGCCCAAAGAAGCAGTAAATGCTTCATCTCTGGCAGTGTTCAAGGTGAGGTTAGACAGAGCCTTGAGTGACATGGTCTAGGGTAAGGCATCCCTGCTCATGGCGGGGGGGGTTGGAACTGTATGATCATAAGGGGGGAGTAATCACAAGAAAATTGAAAAATACCCTAACATTTAAATATGTCAGTCTCTCAATTTATAAATGCAAACAGGCATTTATTAAGTAGCTCTGTCAGCTGAGTATCTGCAGTCAACCAACATTAAAAAGCTGGTACCAACAGGTTTGAACACCACTAGATACCAATACCATACTGAAAAACTGTACTTAAAAATGCAGCGTGAGAGAACGATAAGTTATGTGAAAGCGCCATGTCAAAGTGTGTTCAAGAACTCACACATTATTAATTTCACACCCCTACAGAACACCCAAATGTGGTTAAATCAGGAACAAAACTAATGACAGTAACTCATTAGGCTATCAGAGAAAGTCTGTGATAGTGATAGATAAGAATACAAAGCTACGTGAGCACCTAAATGATATGAAAGACATCAGGGTGCACAGTATAAGGCATGTAACTCAATAATATTAAAAAAAAAATTACAACTGTTTCAGTCTCAGCTTAGTGAGCTACAAGTAGATGAAGCAAAAAAAATAAATCTGAAGAAATAAAATGAATGCACCTCGTATCTTCATATTGCTTGTCATATAGTGCCTTTTATCTAACATTTTGCTATTTACCATTATTAAGATACCATTTGTGCTGGATCATCCTCAGTCAAGACAGTAAATGTCAGGTTTTGCCTGAAAGACCTTTATATTCTTGCTATGAAATACCTGTCTATTAGTCACAATGACTTAAAGAAACACAGGAATAGACACATTGTCTTGAAAATTCATTTTTAGTTTTTCTACCTCTGTTATCCCAATTCAACTTTATTAATTATAGTATTTTTTCAGTAATAACTTAGCAGCTACAGATTTAGAAGTGTAATTTTCAAAATCAGTCAAACAGCGTAAGATTACGAACCCACTTTCAGCTATTGAAGAAACTGAAGATTTGCAGCATTTTTTTAAAAAAGGCTTTTGCTCCACCAGTACCATGAACGTCAATGTTCCTGCTAGAAAAAAAAATCAAGTCAGAAGCATCTACAATGCTGCATACAATTTTTTAAGATAGTGCTTGCTAGGCTCCCTAATTTGAAAGTCAGTTCTTGAAATTCAGACAAGATATTTTAGCTTAGTCATGATCAACTCCTCTAAGACAACCAGAAGTGTGCTCTCTTCACTTAACACCTTCAGTGCTGATTGCCTATCTCCTGACAGGGTAGTTCCCAACAGAGACCACTTTCAAATGTATCAGTAACTGAGGATTCTTACCATGGCTATATTTCCTACGTGTAGCTGGCAGAAGTCTATCAGCATTAGAGAAGTTAATTAGTCAACTGAGAGCTGGAATTTCACCAGGCTAATTTTTGCTGTCAGGGATAATGATAGATTTTTCAAGCCTTAAACCAACAATTGGTGCAAAAGATCAACTCACTAATGATTGTCAATTAGTTGTGTGACTGTTGACTTCACTTTTCTGCCTTTGAAAAACATGTCATACTCATTCAACAACAGCCCACGTCACCTGTATTTTGCAGCTGTGAAAATACAGATATTCCAAATAAATTCCCAGACACACTAGAGCTAAATGTTTGCTTGGTAAATAGTAAATGCCTTATCATTGTTATGTTATCAACTGTGTTTATTTGTCTTGAAAAACAAAAAGCAGCATTCATAACTTCAGAATAAATCAAAATATTTCTGGAAGTAAGTTAAATTGTTCATTGTAGTAGCTCATAGCTATCTTCACACAACAACTAAAACCAAGATTTCAATTAGGAAACTGAAGGGTACCTCTCAGAGCAAATACATGTTACAAGTCACCTCCAATAAACATAAGTATATCAAACTTCAAAGTTTGTATGTTCACATACATACATGTACAATTATAGCAGTAGCAGAGGTGATGGGGAGGCTCTATAAAGAAGGGCACCACTTTTCAGAAAGCAGGAAACTAAAATCAGCTGAAAGAAATTTACCTTTATCCCAGTGCAATGCAGCCTTTATTTTAGCAAATGTTCACTTTCACAGGGAGCAGCACACTTCAGTGGAAGAGTTCAAAGCATCACCTGACTATATAATCTCAGGAACCACAACACAGGAAGTGATAGAAACCTCTGAAAGTCTTTGTAGTAAATAAGCATATGCTCATCTAAGGTAAATACAAGCTTCGGTTCCCACAACAAATTCTCAAAATGGTATCAAGTTTCCCTTGCACTAATTGGAGATGGGCCCCAAACTGAGTTGTTTGTGGGAGCAAAAGAGTAGCCCTGCCTCCACTCTATCCTTGCCACTCCCACCCTATGAGCAAAGGCAATAGTAACAGCAATACTTTGCAAATACTTTGCAAAATACTTTGGCAAAGTCGCTGTTACCAGACATCAAATGAAAATCCAACTGGATTTTTACCCTTGTCTCACGTTTAGTAGTGTAGGTTATTCTCAATTTGGACATTAAATAACACTGCAGCATATGACTGGAAATGCTGAGCTCCGAGAACTGTTCATTTTGTGTGCCCAAGCACAAACTACAGATCCAAGTTCACACAGGGAACAGTACAAGTATTTATTCATTCCTAATCCTTTCAGCAATTTTATCATCCTACTAGGCCCCTCAAAGAAAAATCTCAACTCAGAGCAGCTTAGCACACTTGGAAAAGTTTCTTAGCCTTGCATGAGAAGGGCAGTCATTTCACTTGAGAAGGAATATGTTCTCTTCCACCTCTTCAGGTGTGTCCTAAATGCTCCCTCCACTGGCTTCTATAGCTCTAACCATTCTGCTTTAGCCCTTGATTACTTGGGAAAATAACATAAACCCCTGTACCTGAAGACATAGCACAGACCTGATGGATTCATTTCCTAGGTCGTTTAGCTAGGAACAACAGCTTCATGAATGACTGCAAGACTGGCCAGTCAAAGCCCTAGTTGAACACATGGATGCACACAGAGCACTCAGGAAGCTCTGAAGATTGTTATAATATACTGCAACAAGCCTTTTAGAAAAATTTAGAAAGACTATTGTCCAGGCTCTACAGAGTTCCTGAAAGGCAACTAGCAATATATGTCCAGGGCTGCGGTACCTTCCCAAACTACCTAGAGAAAATTACTTTTCTAAAGTAACTCTTCATTATTTTGGGCAGAAGATAATTTTAGATATTCTGTTAAAATAAGTTCTTTGTGATATTATCCAGAGAATGAAAACTGACATAAATTGTTACCACATTACAGATGGAAAAACAGAGCCGTTAGGAAGCTGAGCAACTCATTTAAGTTCCACTCATGCATTACTGGTACTGTAAGGAATTCAGCTGCAACACTACTTCATTTATCATTAAAGCCCAAGTAATTGATACAGAAGAGAGTTTTAGGCCTTAGCTTATTAGCTTTAATAAGAAAAGAAATTTCATCATCATTCAAATGTTAAGAATTTATTTTAAAAACATCAAAAAGAATTATCCTAGCCAATAATAATAATAATAAAACGCCTTTTAAATGTCAAAAGAAAAGGGTACTTTTAGCTGATTTTAAAATCTTGAAAGTGCCAGATTTATCAATGAAACTCCCTCCAAGACACTTAAAGTCACTACCTAAGTAATAAAAAGCCTTGCTTGATGACCCCACCAGTCCACTGCTGTGCTCCTGTTCCTGAAGGGTTCCTCTCACGGCTACCACTTCATGTTGTCCATCCTACATCTCATATCACCCCTCCTGAATTCTTCTCTTTTCCACTCTGTGTTCACCTGTTCTTTCATCGATTGGTCTTCATCAACCAGTTCCTTGTATTTTAAGCCTCTACTCCAAAGAACACAAGTGCTGGAGATTCAGTAAATCAGAGTTAAGGACTGTTCAGATGTCATTCTGAGTAAAAGCTAAAATTTAGATTTAAAAAGAGGAAAAAAGGTAATTATCTCAGTACAGATAATCTGGCATGAGAAAACTCACTCTGAAAAGCTGCAGTCTGTGGATATTAAATGGAACGTGTAGCACCATCTAAGTAAAAGATGAGACAATCTTAAATAAAAGAATAACACTTTGTTCTACCTTAACTGAAAGCAACAGGGATCCATTCTCTATGGGAACCTGGATGTGAAGAAAACATAAAGATATTTCATTTTCAAAGTATAAGTTTTAGAGCCTGGGTATTCAACCAGCAGGTTCTAAGCCTGCTCAAATCATAAGTTTCCCATCAGAAAATGTTAGGCTTATTTACTTGTTTAGTAACAGCAGCTCAATAGATGGTGCAATTTCCTGACTCTGGCAGCTGGCACATACAGCAAACCACCAAAACCCAAGACAGCTCTAATAAAAATTTCAAGAACTGGTACTGCCCCTCTTACAAAAAGCCTGTGAGGGCTAACCCTCCAAAGGTCATGAAAAGGCACAGCTCAGTCAGAACAGGAGTTATCACTAATTTGCAATTCCAAAAGGAAAAATACAAAATCCACCCAACTCCCATCATTATATGATGGTCTAGCAATTAATATATTGCATTTCAGCATGATATTTCACAAGGGAAGATTAAGTTAAAGCTAATTTTTAATTATTATTTTCCCAATTTCCTATCTAGAAAAACAATTTTCGGTGATCTTACAATTAGTAGCAGTTAATGCTGAGGCTGGACGGTAGCTAATCCTTATTCAGGTCCTGACTTGAGAACAATGAATAACAGTGGGAATCTTCTACATGATACTTAATTCTGTTTGTCAGACATCTCATGTTGATTTTTTTGCATTGACCATTTTGCCTTTTTTTAAAAACTTACAAAGTACACTCCTGGAAGTAGAAATTGAATTTTGGCTTAAGTTCACGTGGAAAACTATAATTCCACCTTAATCAGGAACTTCCATCCTAATCAGGGACCCAAATTAAGTAATCTTTATCTTATTTTTGTTTTTTAAAACAGACAAACATAGTAACCTGATCAATAACTGTAGCAGTGCTGGTGGCATCCTTCAATTCATAATTTCCAGAAAATCATGCATACATTTCAGCAACAGAGCATGCTGTAATACTGGGTGGTTTTCATTTTTTAATTCGCATTAAACCTGAAGCTAAGCTAGACAGCACACCACATGGGAAGGGGGAAAATAAAACTTCATGTCACTGGAATTCTCCCTCAGTGGGAGCCGAGAGCTTGAATATTCTTTGGTTATTGCTGTGCTGAGTGCTAAGATGGCTGTTAAATATTTTATCAGCCAAGACTAAAACCAAGAAATGTGCTGAAAACAAGGGCTGAATGATCACTGGTTTGAGTCTCACATTGTGTAGATACACAAGTAGATTTTCTTTCCCTTCCCTCCCTCTCTCGCCCCATCCTCTTCCCCCCCCACCCCCCCATTTATGTTTCTTTCAAATTTATCTCCCCAAAGCAGCTACTCTGAGGGTTTTCTTCTCCACAGCAGTGGCTGTGGTACAGTGCACTTCATAAGGGCTGACAGTTAACCAAAGTAAACATAAGGACACAGCAGCATTAGGGATGTCAGCCTGCAAATAGAATTTTGTTGTAATTCTCTGCATGAGGTCTGGGAGCAGCCAATGGCTGAATTAAGAACAGTGCTTTTGCGGATTTTATGGGGCTGATGCATGTGACTCCCCTCCCTCCCTCCCTCTGTCACACTAAAGGCTTGGATGATGGAAAATCATGTGATTATCTGTGCACGTATGTGTGCATGCACAGCAAAATGTATCTCCCTTCTCAGGTCCTTGCTTTGCCTTTCTCCTGTCAGCTCTTTTCACTGACTCCCTAACACCAAACACGCTGATTTACTTGAGTGGAAGAGCACAAGAACTAAGCAATGCTCCTTTCCCGTCTCCAAGCTCCCTTCCTCTCTTCCTCCCCTGCACACACAAAGCCCTTCTTAAAATCCTTTTTCTCCTGTAAACACTAAATTCCAGCCATGAATTTACCTGTGCTTTCCACTCTGTGGTTTGTGCTGTCAGCTGCTAATAACAAGAGTTTTTACCACCACCTACAGCACTGAGCTCTTCCTGTGGTTTCTCTCTGCCATTTCTAAGAATTTGACAAATAAATCACACTTGATCAGTGGCTCAAACATGAAATATTCGGGCACCGCATTCCAGCTTAGCCTTTGTTTCAGGGAGTTTAAATGACAGATGAGTTTCTCTTCACACATACCTGCCCATGAGAAAACAGCAAGGGCTTTGGTTCAGCTTTGAAAGCATTACAGGGAGATGATTGAAAGCAGGGGCTACCCTAAAACCAGAAAGGCTTGACTCTGACAGGAAAAACAGAGCAGAGCCTGAACTGTGCCTGGAAAGGGTCCATCTTTGTTTCATAAGGTGGAGCCATTTCGTTAAAAGTTGAGCGGTTTAGATAAGCAAGAGAGGAGACACAGTAAAGTGCCGTGCTTCACTGTGTGGTCTTTTCTTTTATCAGAAGTTCTGGGCTGGGAAAATGTCTGCAGCCGGGGCCATGTTACACTTCCTCTGAAATCAAGAGGCATCGATTTTCTCCAGCGATATTCTCCCCCGCTTCCTGCATCTTGCACGGTGGCAGCTGCAGCCCAAGGAACTGTGGGAATGGCTTTCACATCTGAGCCCATTAGTCACCAGATGTCACCTTCTGCTGCCAGTGTCTCAAACAGCCCGGCAGACAATGTCCCACGCATGCTGAACATCTGAACGCAGACTCATTCAATAACGGGGACAGCTCAATGGGTTACAATGACATCCCAGGCACCTGACCCCAAAGCCATGTTCACAGTGACACCTACAGCCAGCAAACTCCTGCTGCGGCAGCAGCAATCCGGAGCGCCTTAGATAGGCGGGGGGTTGCGTGTGGGGGGGGGGTCGTCTCTTTCTTTTTTCCTCCCCTCTCTCTCCTGTTTTCTTCTTTGTTTTAAAGAAACACCTCTTCTGAAGATGTAATTGATTTTATTCACCGGAGGAAATACCAGCTCCTCTATTGATTTCTACATTTGCTGAATTTATTTTGTTTTCTCCTCGGTGTGATACCATAAAGTGTTATTAAAAAGGTAGTGTAGATCATACAGAAAATTATTTCTTTTCCCTCAGACAGACTCTTTTTTTTAAAAAAAAAAAAAGGCAAAAAACAAAAAAACCCCATATTTTAAACATTTCAGCTCAATTGCAGGGAAAGAAATTATTTAGCATCCATAGCCATTTTCTGGTGCTCGTTAGCAAGTTGTTTATGGGGCTGCAGAATGCAGGGTGGAAAGCTGCTGCACAGCCCACGAGCACGCTCTTCACTGCATTAACAATTTCTTTTATAGCCTCACCAAGTTCCCCCATCATTTCACTATGAAGGGCCAAGCAGTTATTAGAATAAGATTTTCAGTGGTATGTTAAACAGCAAAGAAAACCCTATAGAGAAACACTAGCTAACTGCTATAAAAAAAAACCAAACAAACCTGCAATAAAGCGTTGCTGAGTTAAATGGGGGAGTGTTTTAGTGGGTTGTGCAAGAGTATTGTACTCTACAAACAGAAACTGCAAAAATTTACTCACAGTGCAACAGACAGTTGCATCACTGTGCTTGAGTAATTGTTCAAGTATTGCTACAGTGAAACCAACAACAAAAAAACCCAAACAAAACAGACTTCAAAAGAAATTTGAGGTGCTTCCAACTACACAGAGCAGAAACAGTGCTGTGTTATCAAGAATCATACATAAGATAAATTTTAGAGGAGGCTTAAGATGAAATTTAGGAGAGCTGTAAGAATGACAGTCAAAGCAAACCAAAAATATGTTAGCTGCATGCTCTATATATAACTGAAATAACAATGCCTAAAACTGAGATATTTTCAAAAATCAGAAAAACATTTTTTTTAAAAAAAATGAGCAGGCTACATGGTTTTCTAATTTACGACTAAGCTTAAGCCACGACGATTTCTTAGAATGTATGTCCTGGCACTGAAACAGAATTTTTTAATGAATTTTCAGTAAGTTCATTACCTCTGTTCTCCTTTCTTTACATTTTGGGATTGTGGTAGTGTTTTAATTTGGTAAAAAATGCTCAATTATGATCCTACAGAAAATAAAAATAAAACATATTTTGCTGTTGTAGTCAATGGGCTAGGACTCCACTCCTAATATTTTAATAAAATACAGGGATTTAAGCAATTTATTCTGCAATTTAAAAAAACAGGGTATTTAAAAAAAAAAAGAGAGCGAGCTGTTACAAGTAATGCCTTTTAGTAATGTTATTTTTGCAAGATGCTTATTCTGGAGAATGCCTTTCTTGTATTTAGTACTTAGGGTCCTTTCCAACTCTAACCATTCTATGATTCTAGTCTATATATACACACATGTATACATAAAAAAACCCCCACAAACAAAAAAAAAACCTAAAAATAAAAAACAATAATTCTGTATTTGTATAAAAGTATAAACTTCTACAATAAGGTTTAAATAACAGTTTTTTACACTCGGACATTCTGTGAGATATCCCTGCTGCTGCTGCTTGTATTGCTGCAGGTAAGATCAGATACCTAGTGGCACTGGGACACAAAAGATGGAAGTTCCCTATTCAGATACTGTACTTTAAAAACAGGTCTGTTCTATTAAAACCTTATACTTGAGCCAGTTTCCTTGTCAAAAATAATTTCCTTTAATTCACATACTTCATAATCAGAAATGGCAGGGAGCTTAATTACAGAGCTTTTTTTTTTTTTTTTTTTTTTTTGGAAAATTAGTACCCACATCGTCGCAGAAATGGAATTCTGCCTTGAAGTTTATACATTACATACTCTAACACAGATGGGATAGTATTCAGACTAGGCAGTTCAGAAGGTTATCTATATTGGCTTCCTGTACATGTCTTCCTATACCAGAACAACACTGGGGCATCCCCACAGAAGGAAGAGGGGCCCAAGAAAGCTGGTTAATATTCAAGGATCACCTGCTCTAATCTCCCCATCTGCCCCATGACAGCGTGGGGGGGTGGAACAAAATGATCTTTTAGGTCCCTTCCAACCCAAACCATTCTATGACCCCTTTTATCTGCTCAGTATCAGCCTGTATTTTATAAAATCGGAACAGTAATAATAATACTTCATTATAATGTACACTTCATTTTTAGTATCCAGCTCAAAAGGGGGTGTGCATATGAAGTATGTCAGAAAAATTAGGCCTCTGTGGTTTGCTCACAAAAACGGCCCAGGTTTTTACAGACACAGCTCCTTTACCAGGATGTACCCACCTACAAGTGCAAAGCATGCACAAAATCAACATTTAATTCTATGTTTAACTCAAACATTATTAAATTCAAATCATGTCCAAAGCATTTACAAAATACTTTCAAACCATGAAGAACCACCATTCGTAAGGCTTTGGAGTCTGGAAGTGGTCCATGTAAAAAGCTGTTATGCTTCTATTATCAACACACCTCAGGACTTAATAAACCAGGCATTTCAAAACACAGCATGCTGAAATTTGGCATTTTCATTTTGTGCTTACATGTTATTGAACAGCAAGCAATGTAAGGAAGAAAAAGAGAAAACTCTAGCAGGAAGGTCATTCTCAAAATTAAGAATCTGTATTGTTGATATTGCTGGTCAAAAGGTGCCCTAAAGCATATAAAATTGATTTTGTTTTTAAGCACTAATGATCAAAGTCTAGGTCATTGACTCTGAATTAATGATTTGTTGGGTGGAGCCAATTCCATTAACCTCAGGTGCTCATTAATCCCTAGGACTACCTTCCATCAAGGTCATTAGTACTATTGAAAGCTTAATATTTATCATACAACTGTACTGTTTTGTGCCTTATGAAAGAATTTCAGCAGAAATGCTTCTATTTCAGCTGTCTAGGTGCACTTGTCTAGGTCCCAGTCATATTGTCTACAATTTGAAAGAACTCACTTCCAAAGTATCACCAAGCTTTCTTACCTTGTTGCGATTCAAACTAATTTTAGGGATATGGTTCTGATATATCTAAATGTAGACAAAATGTGCACTTAAGGTCTGTAGTACCTGTTGTTCATACTAACACACATAGGAAAGCAGAGCTGGTAAAGACCCATTGAAAGCCATTCTCAGCTGAGAAGCAGTACTTAAATCTCCTTCTAGCTGAGACTAAAGTGCAGTGCAAAAGTTTTCTTTCATTGACTTTTATTTCAAGTAGGTGGCAGGCAGTGGTTTCAGGTTGTCATGAGCACATTTCACTCCCCCCTCCCAAGAACAGAGGTGAGCACTCACATAGTTGGAGCTGCAGTCTCATTTGAAAAGCAGTTAACTATGTGGTGGTAACAAGGAATTTTCTGAATTCTTCAACTGTTGCATGACTGCTCACATTGCCTACCATGGCTTTGTGCTAATATCAGAAAGGTCTGATAGCAGAGACCAATGGCCTCTGTAGCCTCATTGGGTCACACCAGGTCAAAGGCTTGGGTTCATACTGGGCAAATCTAACAATGACCCCTGAAGACCAGTGTAAATGTTTATTACTTTACGAACCCATCCTTCCCTGAACATTTATGCAGCCTCCATCACCAGACTGAATGGCATAGTCTTTATACAGATAAGGTAACAGAATCAATATTTAAAATAGAAGCGTGAACTAATTTTAATTGATGGCATAATAAAAAAAAAATTATCACCCAATGCTTCTTTTCTGCAGCTTTCTTATTTGTTCTCATAAACCAAAGTAGAACTGAATTATCCACTTGGGATAGTACAGTATTGATTTAAATGTAAGAGGACACAGGCTGGCAACGAGGTAATTAAATACTACTCTCATCCCTAAGACCAGTTTGCTCTCTCTATGGTATGTCACAAACCCACTATGTTGCCCCCTATGAAAGTAACGTTAGAAAAGACTGGAGTAAAAAGAATGGCAAAGTATCATGCCTACTTTTAATATATCCCCTGCGATATTAAATAATCCAAATAAATTCTTTTTGCCCCCCCACACCACCTTTTAATCCATACAGTTTGGAGATGCTTTCTACTAATTTCTCTCATTTATGCTGTGGCCACATTTTAAAACATACTGGGTTCATCTTTACAATTTTTCTGAAAAAAAAAAAGCCAAAAAAAAAAACAACCCACAAAAAACCAAAAATCCAACCTGTACTTTTCTATGGAATCTAGCTATACCATGAGCCAATAGCTTAATATTGATATACATGACTGGTTTCCTCAAGATACCTTTTGCAGTGTAATAAAATATTGTGAGATGGCTTTGAGTAATGCCATGATTTTCACCTGCCTTTTGAAAAGGAAACCAGCTTATATTAGCAGAAAAGACCGCAAAGTGTGTAGGAAGTGAGCCTGAAACAGATCTCCTTATTCATCAATTCCAGTCCCCTGCAATCAGCAGCACCATATCATATAATTTTCTCAGTAATTTCTTGCCCCCGCTACTCTAATTAAAAGGCTATTCCAAAGTCTGACTCTTTCAATGGCAACAAAATTTCTTCTGGTTTCCAAAATAAAATGCATTCATTACCAGCTTATACCCATTTGTGGTATATCCTGTGCCTGTCCTTTAGATTAAGTAGCTCAATTTTTTTCCCTCCCTGTTTTACCTACCTCTATGTTCTTTGATCTATTAATAGACAGCACTCTGATCCCACTCAGATTCATTTTCCTAAGTTAAACGTGCAATCTCTTTTCAGTCTCTTCTCATAAAACAGCCTTTTCAGAAACCTTACAGCAATTCTGGGTACCTGTTTCAGTTTGAGTTCATCTTTCTTGAACATGGATGAACAAACTTGTACCCTATGAAGTCTGACTATTATGTTGCACTACTGAACTAACATGATTCAGTGTCAAGGGGATACACTTCATTTGTCAAACTCTGGGACTGTGTGCTTACACCCCACACACAGCTGGCTGTATGATTTGAAGTTACTGACTAACATGCAAGTCTTCCTTCTTCTGCCATTTCCAGCTCGCGGCCTCAGCAATAGACAATAAAAACAGAAAATAGAATAAAGAGAATGGAGAGAATAAAATCTCTACAAAATCTCTCTGCTATTAGCCCTTCACTGCATTCTCTTCGAAAACAACAGACAAAACAAAACAAAACCAGTAAAACCAAAAACAAAACCAAAAAAGTTAAACTTAAATGGAAATATAATGCTAAGACTCAAGCCCTTTGTGCATTCATTGCCTAATACTGTATTCATTGCTTAATATTCACTGTTCCACACATACATAATAGTAAATGAATCAATATGTTCATATTTCCAGTATCAGAACTCAAAATCTATTGCTTAGAAGGTTTTACTTTCTAACCAACTTGGGTGCTTCAGTGTCTAAGGCAGATAAAAAGCAAACCAAATTAACAACAACAAACAAACAAAAACACAAAACACAACCACAAACAAAACCCAAACTGACCTCTTGATTCTGTAGGACACAACATTTTTATTTTGTATTTAACTATCAAATAAGGAATCAAAAGTCTTGCTCATTTCACTGTCTATAATGACACAACAGAGTCCATAAATCGGAGAACCTTATTTTCTGAAAGTTTCTTTCTGGTGATATCACAGCTCTGAAACAGAAGTAGTAAGTTTTCTGTGTATCTATTTCCATAATTTCTGTAACCCACCTGCCTAAATACAGCTACTAGGTTCGTAGCACTGTCACAGACATTTTATCCAGCAAAAGAGCCCACCAGTCTTAGTGCTCCTCCCAAAGCATGTTTGTTTCTCAAACACTTTGGGATATATTTATTTGTAGTCTTCGGCTTGGCTACATGATCTGCAATCAATTCAAGCTTACTTTCGTTACACTGACTACCTGTGTATCACTAACAATGGTCAAGGAAACCACTACTAAACTGTCACACTTCTCTCTCTGAAAGCATGTGGGGCACGGGCAATTTTTGGGGGGAAACAGCAATTTGCTGGGTACTTTGCAAGCTAAATCAAGCACCACAACTGACAGACAGAGAGAAGCAATTTTATCCTAGCAGAACTGATGCAGGTTTCTTTCATCTTAGAGCAATGAGTGAAACAAGCAGCAAATTGTACCCACAACTAGAATCTGTCAGTCACCATTGATTTCCTGTACTCCTTCGGTATCACACTGTGGCCAGCGTGAGATTGTATGGTAACAACCTGACCCCTTTGTGTCAAATAGGTAATTTAACTGGTGGGCTTCTCTGAAGTTTGCATCCAAAAAAACTCCTCAATGCCTCTCTGCACTCATTCCAGTAAATTCTGGCTTACCTAGACATGAGAATATGCAGCAGAGATTTTGACAAGGTAAAGGAATTTTTAAAAATTATAATAAAGAATATTAAAGCTGTCTGCATGTAAAGAGTGATTTGTTAAAAATACAACTCTGAGAAAAAAACCCTTCCTTTTCAGCAATGATTCACGGATATCTCAACAATAAAACCTGTGTGCTATTTAGTAGTGATGTAATTGGGAAGTAATTGTTAATATTTCACAGATGCTGCAGAACATTCAGTCCTGTTTTTTCATAAACAAATTAAGGATAAGCAAACTGACTAGAAACAGAAGTACCAACATTCATTCTCATTAGGAATAGTAAATAAGGTCTCATCATGAATGTGATGTCTTTGCTGTAGGAACTCCTTCTGTCTAGAGAAAAGCTAGCATAAAAAATCTCCTCTCTCTGATAACTATTCAAGAGTAGATGATTTCATATATATAATGGTGTTATCAAAGAAAATACGGAAGTCAGCTAATACTGAGGGCAAAGTTGTTAAAAGGCCTTCTAATATCAATTGTGTGTCACTGAAATATCAAAATGATTCTGTTACGATTCCACAACTGAAGTCACAAAAATGAAGGGGAAAAAATTAATTAGAACAAGTTATTCTAACCAAACACTCAGCAATGGTCACATCTATAGCTATATCCATTGCAAGTAAAAAATAGAATATGACCTTCTAGAAAATCCTGTCATAATCAGTGAAAATAACCCCACAGCCTCACTGATTTTTGACTGCCTGAAAAAGTCTTCTTCCACTCCCAGTACATTTTTGGCAAGAGACAGCATGAGCTATTTAGCATATGAGATAGAATATAAGCCAGGATGAAGAAACATGCACCAACTGGCTTACTGAAATGTAGTTCTACTAACACAGTAGCCTGATCTGATGCCACTCCACAGCTTTTCACTACTCAATCACATATTATGGAAGTGTCATTAACTATACATCGATTAACAGGTATTACTGAAGTCTTAATGTTATTTCTTTCTTCCCCTACAACAGCATGTAGAGGACACAATTAGTTTATAGGAACCCACATATATATATATATAAAAGAATGCTCATGTCTTTAATAACTTCCAATTTAACTGAGCTATACACGCAGGGGTCCAGAAAGAAATCTCTTCAACACAGTAAGGGTACAGAGATTTCCTGATTATCTGTACCAGAGCAAGTGAAATTTGGAACAAAATGTCTATTTAGCCAATGTGAACACAAAACAATGCGAACAAGGGTATTTGACAACACAAACACAAGAATACCTTACTCTTTTTGCCATGACAGCATCTCTTCTTTGTGGGCTTTCTATTTCAATTTCAGCATCTGCCTTCCCAGGGATCACCAAAATCCAGCAGCTTTTAGGTGGAGCTACAACATGGGGGGCAGTCAGGAAACAGATTTTTACTTTAAATACCCTGCTCCCTGAGGCACTCCTGAGAAGACAACTATATTTATGGTATTGTAGCCCTCCTTGAGGTAGCCGGTTACATTCTATTCTCAGTGGAAATTTAATCACTGATTTTATGAAGTACAGGATCAGCCACAAAGCATCTCATCTCTACGTAATCTAAAAAGTAATGCTTCTCAAACAAAGAGCTTGTATGTCCTTGTCAGATACAGCCTTATCATTTCAGTAACAGCTGCCTTCCTGCGTCCCTCCTACAGCAGAGACTCCAGGCAATAGTGTGGTAGGGGCAGTTGCATTCACTTTTAGAAAAAGCTTAATATAATCAAATCACAGAGCAGTTGAGATTTGGAGGGGACCTTCAGATAGTGTCAAATCCAAGCATGCCATAGCATTCTGAAGACTGTAGAGTGGCTTTGCAACGAAATTGGCCAACTTCCTCAGCAATTGTGGCTGTATTCCATCAAGTCCCAGGGATTTACGTATGTCCAGTTTATTCCATAGCATGATCCTCCTCCGTCAAGGGAAAGTCTTCCTTGCTCCAGACTCTCTTGCTGTTTTCAGAGACCTGGGATTCCTGAATATTGGTCTTATGAGTAAAAACTGGAACAAAGAAGGTATTGAGAAGAGTAGACTTTTGCACACCTTTTGGTATAACACATATACTGTGATCCAAGCTCTTTCTCTTAAGAAATTTTCTTCAGAAGGACAGCTCATTCTAGAAAAAGCAGTCAAGCCATTCAGTAAGGCCTGGAGAATTCTGTGCAGGACAGTACAAGTTGTGTCTTTATGTTTAAATGAAAGTCACTCTGGAGTACTTAGCTAATGCATCACTTTCTATTACAACATCTTTCTATAGTAAGCTTTTGGGTCTTTCAGTTGCTTAGTCCTGTCTTCTCAGTGGAGTAGTCTGTTGCTCATATCCTTGACCTGGACTCTTGCTGATCCTCCTTAGCTTGCAGCGTGTTGTCAGTGGCTAATGACTATAGCAGTGCCATAAAAAACAACATGGAGGGGTAACATGATGAAACCACCAATCAGTCCCCCATCAGGCAAAAGAGAGCAGCATTTGAAATGGTACAGCTCCTCTAATTATTCTCCTACCAAAAAGCTGCACCTCTTCAGCATTAGAGGCCCTATAATCTCTGTTGCTCTGAATCTTCCTAGCTACTTTCCTCTCACATTTTATGGGTGGATCTTCTTTCTTTTGGGAATTCAATGCTAATGATCTGTGCCTGACCAAGAGCCTGAGAGACTACAATCCCTTTTCATTTAGTTTGGTTTTTACAAACATATGACAAAAATATACATATATGTACAATATATGCCCATGGGACCTGATGACATTCATCTGTGAGTCCTGAAGGAGCTGGCAAATGAAGTTGCTAAGCCACTGTCCATTATATTTGAAAAATCATGGCAGTCAGGTGAAGT
>WYDI02038917.1:0-32602 GCA_009867235.2 Psittacus erithacus | reverse complement strand
ACATGAAAAACAACAAGGTGCTTGGTGACAGCCAGCATGGCTTCACTGAGGGGAAATCCTGCCTGACCAATTTGGTGTCCTTCTAAGATGGGGCTACAGAACTGATGTCTCTGTGGTTCTCTCATTTGCTTTACATTTCCATAACTGTCTGGAAGATGGCTTTTGAGTATTTTGCTTTGTTTGTTTGTTTCCCAATTTAATTTTGCCCTTGATATTTATATTTAATTCTGTATGAATTTTTGTTTCCCAAATCCCTGCTGATTTTTAACATGTATACTTTTCACTAGACCCTTAAATATCCATTTTTCTTTGTAATGACCTTCCTTTCACTGGAACCTTGTTAATAAGTTGAATATTTAAGTTCATGTGGCTTACTTGTGTAATCATTGGTGATGCAGGTGGCAGCTGTTTTGTTTTCCCTAGTTAAATACATCTCCTGTAAGCTCTCTGAGTTGATCTTAAAATCATTGAATGTATCACACAGGAACCCATAATTATTTTTATGTTCTCAGCTGGAATGTATTTTTAACTATAGAATGCTTTTAGGTCTGTAACAAAAGTTTTATATTCTTTATTTGTTTTCCCTGTAGTAGTCCATCCTTGCAGTAACATGAGGAAGCTGTTCAGTGGGTTTTTTTTTATTTTTATTTTTTTTTTAATTTTCCATCCTGTAACAAGGGAACCAGGTTCATTCCACTTTATACAAAGATGGGTTTCAAGTGCTTTTCAATAATTAATATAAAAAATCCTTCAGTACTTTGAGTAATACTCAGAAGTACTTAAACACCCTTGTTTCAGGACTAAGATCTATTGGCACATTGGATGCCAATTTAGGTGTTTTCTGTGTATTCTGCATAGTTTAAAGATTTTTCCTTTCTGTGTGACTCCATATGTGATTTTCTTGCCTCAGTAAGTGAATTTCTTTGCCAAATTGCAATGGATCTGAAAGAAAGGTAAACTGCTAAATTTCAGTTAGCTAGAATCAGGGTTGAGGGTAAACAAATTTTAAGAAATTTGTCTAGAAACAAAGTTGTTAGTCTCAGAGTTCTGGTTCTTCCCCCTTTACAAGTAATTCAAACATAAAAAAATAGCCTGCCTATCTGCTGACTGTCTGGTGGCTTGTTTAGGAAATATTATTTCACTGTATTGAAGTGCTGACTTTGATGTTTTATTGTGCTTGGTAGTAGTATAAGTAAGCTGGTGTTATACAGTGTATATAATGATTAACCTGTGGGAGCTCCAGAATGCCTCCCTGCTGACATGTTTTTGCCATCAATGGCTCAAAACTCTCCCACTACTCATTTGTAAATGCTATTAATCTAGAGAAGTGTTTGACTTGCATACTACCACTGTCGTGTGATTTACTTCAATGAATAAAGTAAGATCATATTAAAAGTATTCTGGATCATTTCAGAGGCTTGTTTCATGTTGGCTGCTTAGTTATAGTCCTTGTGTGAAGAGCTTTAAGACATCTTAAAAATTAAGGCAAAGTAGATGATCTACTATGCTTTATAAACTACTCCAGAACAAATTCTTTTATCTGCTCATTCAGATGTGTTTGAAGACTTTCTAAGCTAAAATAAGAGGGTTTGCAGACTGAAGCGCATGGGCTTTGCACAATTTTTTTTTAATTTTTTTTTTTAATAATTTCTATTTTAGATAATCCATAGCACCTGGTAAGGAGAAGGTATATTCCCCCAGTTTTCCAGTTCAAAACTTGTAATTTATATAAACAGAATTACCAGCTTTGCAAATAGTTATTCCAAGGAAGTACAAATACTCATGCACTATACCTACTGCATGCAGTTAGCCCCTTCAGCCTGCAAGGAGGAAAGTTGTTGCAGTCACAAATAGCCCAAACCCCATGCTGATGCAAACATCAGTACTGTTCCCAGACCGAAAGTTAGAAACACAGCACTGCACCAGCTACTAAGAAGGAGAAAAAAATGACTGCTACTGCTGAACCCAGGACAAAAATAAATGCTGTCAGGGTACATACATTACAAGTTCTCAGGAGTGAACACTTTGGTAAGTTTGAGAATGCACGCTGTTGGTTTAAAGGAAAATGTTTATTAAACTGAAGAGAATAAACTTGTTTTATGCAAGTTTTTCAGTGCTTAGGTAATTTTTTTCATGAAAGGAAATTTGACTTAAGGAATATACATGTTTATATGAAATTTAGGTAGAACTGAAGCTCAGCAATCCATCCTCTAAAACTTTTATGCTGATGCTTAGCTGTGGAAGAATGCAAGCTGTACAGTTACTTTGTTTTCCAGTTCTTCAGGCCTGTGTAATTTGTAGGTTTTTACTCCTGGAACAGCCTCAGACTTAACTGACTAGTTAGATACAGTGAATATTTACCAAAAAAAATAACCTTAAACCTTCCTGACAGCAAGAGTGTCTCCACTGCACTTTATGGGCATCTGCAAGGTTTGTAACATGGACTGTAACACCTAGTACGGCCACCTTTTAAAATGCATAGGGCAGGGCCACAGACAGGCATCTGCAAGGCTTGACCAGTGCTTGGAATACAATGTGCTGGGTGCGCACTAACGCTTTGGAAACTGGCAGCACTCTTTTAGAACCTTGGTTTCCTCATTGTAAACTGTCCTGCTGAATGTTTATATCTCAATGGCTAAGCACAGCAGGTGTGTTGGAGACAGGCTGGAAACAAAGGAAAAATAGTATGACTTGCAAGAAGTGTGACCGTTCGTCGCGTGTGTGAGGGGAATTGGTCTTTTCCTTCATCTGAACAAATGCTCACAATTTTTTGTGAATCCTTCTGTTCCATCAGGCATCATTATGGCATGCGCTAGTCATTTGGGGTATTTTTAGACAGTGTAAATAATGGCAGAGGCATGCTTTGAATTTGCCTTCTAGCAGGAGCAGAAATACCAGCAATTCACATCACATGGCTGCTTAAACGAGTATACATCTATTCTAGTAACATTTTCCCACCCAAACATAGCATCCAAGTGCCCTGTGGAAACCATGTGCTTACTGGAGCCTGGCTCACCCCTAAGGGCTACATGGTGGAAACTTAACCATTCAAAGCCTCTGTCCTTCCTCTGTTTCTTGTGATGTTAGTCTTTAAAGGACTATGAGCCAGCAGTGTGCCCTTGCAGCCAGGAGGACAAATAGTATCCTGACCTGCATCAGGAGTGTGGCCAGAAGGTCAATGGAGGTGATCCTCCCTATCTACTTGACCCTGGTGAGGCCACATCTGGAGTACTGTGTCCAGTTCTGGGCTTCTCAGTACCAGAAAGACAAGAAGCTACTGGAAGGAGTCTAGTGAAGGTGGTCAAGGATGATCAGGGGTCTGGAGCATCTCTCCTATGAGGAGAGGTTGTGGGAGCTGGGCCTGTTTAGAGAAGAGGAGACTGAAAGAGGATCTCATGATAAATAAACATCAACATAAATAAAGATCCGGCAACAGGAAAAGGAACAATAGCCATAAACTAAAACACAAGAAGTTTCACCTCAACATGAGGAAGAGTTTTACACTGAGGGTGGCAGAGCACTGGAATAAGTTGCCCCAGGGGGATTGTGGAATCTCCTTCTCTGGAGACATTAAACAACCGCCTGGACATGATCCTGTGCAACTTGCTCAATGTGGTCCTGCCTTGGCAGGGGGTTGGACCAGATGATCTCCAGAGGTCCCTTCCAACCCTAATGATTCTGTAAAAGTGGTAGGGCAGAAATTTAAGCCACCTTGACTTCACAAGGAGACATCTGCAATGGCACATAGGAGTTGTCTGTGGAAGTAATGGAGGAGGAGATCCCCATCCTTCAAAACTGAAGGGACTGTAACACTGACGAGTTTTTCCACATGCCTTTTCCGTGTCTCTGAGGGGCTTTGATTCAGAGAAAACTCCAGGAACAAACTCGCCAACAAAGTTTTCCAAGTTGACAAGCAGGTATTCTTTATTAGGGCTCCGGGAGACAGGGGGATAGCTCCTCCTAACGTGTGTCCCCGTATTGCTACAAAAGCTGCCCTTATATAGCCACTGAGCACACATACATATTCATGAGGCTACGTATGGATTACATCATTTTCTAGAAAGTGTCCCGCATGTGTACAGAAATGTGGTAGTGGTCTCCGAGGGTCGTTTACTTCTTCCAACAATCTTCATCACTTCTGGCAGCCTTTGAAGCATGCGCAGTAGATGCTTATACAAACTTAATTGGTTCGTTAATACCGCAGACATAACTACCCTCCTGTCCTTCTACTTATCAGTTGGTTTAACTGCAGCCCATCCTGGACACCTGCCATTCCTAGCTACTCCTTATCCTTACATCCTGCTCTTCCAGCCTGTTTGTCTTACACACATTCTGTACTAAGGCCATACGGCCTAAAACTATATCAACTATAACAGTTTATCTTGTACAAGAATTCTCAGTACGTTCTCTAGCTGTGCTCTATTTTTTTTTTCTTGTGAATCATGCACCTCAGTAATTTTCCATTGCTACTGTTGCAAAGCAACCTTAGCATTGCTTAAAACTGATTCTGAAGGTTTATATTTCATTTAGCAATTTTGTGCCCATCTTTGTTTCAGCTTATAGAACAAACCCGGGGAATCCGTGGGATGCGCAGCACTCGCGTGCCGGCCTGGCTTGGCGGGGGGGGGCCGCCGCAGGGGGAGAGGCTGCTGCTTCTCATCTCTGACGGCGGGAGAGAGCTGGCTGCCGCCTCATCTCTGACGGCGGCCCATCCGCCCCTCCATCGGCCCCGCCTCGGTAGCAGCCGACGTCAGGGCCGAGCCCCTCATCCTCCCTCCTTCCCTCCGCCCTCAGGCTCCTCCGTTCCCCCTGCCGCTGCTCCCCTCTCCCGGCGTTGGACAGCAGCAGCCACCGCCTCGGCCCTGCCCCGCTGCCTGCCCCCCCGCTCCCCTTCGCAGAGAGCCCAGCAGCGCGAAGATGGCGGCGTACAAATTCCTCCTGCCGCCGCTCCGCCGCCGCATCCTCCTTTCCGCCGCCCGGGCGCGGGGCGCCGCGCTTGAGGTAAAGGCGAGCCCGCGGACGCAGATCACGGGCCGGCTCTCGGCTGCTCTCTCGCCCTCAGCGGAAGCCTGCCAGGGCGGGCGGCAAGAGCCCCGAGGGGGAGCCGTTCATAGACAAAACCGACCCACGGGCCTGGGTTTCTCTATAAAAACAACGGGTTTTGGTGCCGGTTTTGGCCAGCGGGAGCTGAGCTTCGAGGAGAATGGTAGAGCGCGGAACCAGGACAAGCCCGGCCCCGGCGGCGCGTTGGGATGCGGTGACCTTGGAGGCCAGCCTGCGGGTTTGGCTCTAAGGTTTAGTTTATTTCCTTATCCCGCATTTGAAATCGCTGCGCCACTGCAGTGTGTTGCTGCATATTCCAGTCTTGTCCTCTCACCACGTTGTGTTTCCTTGAGGTAGGGGTAGATGTCGGGAGGAAGCGCCTCGGTCAGGAACACAGCTCCCTGCAGCCCTCCACGCACTGCCATTCATACAGTGTGGAGTTCAGCCATGCAGCTTGCTCCTTTGCTCGATTTCCTCTTCCTGGGGGAAGGTTCTGCCAGACCTCACTGATATATTGGTTTCCAGCCCACATGCAACAATAGCCAAGTTAATTTTTAGTTTCTTCAGCCAAAATTGTTCCTGTGGCTTTTCTTATTTTATTTTAGTTGAAGCAGCTCATCTGCTCTGCTCATACCCATGTTTACTCTTCCTGATGTCTTTATGGGCAAATAATCATAGCTCTTTCAGTCTTTGTTTTGCTAAGTTGTATTTTGCTCTTCTATAAAGTTTATTTAGATTTTTGGTGATTGTTCTAGAAGCTTGTCTGTCTCCATGTTCTGTTTTAAATCTGAAATGTCAGAATTGCAGCCAGCTCTTGAGGTCTTAGCTTGCTGCCTCCGTATGCAGGGGAGCATGGGTGATCCCAGGCACCTTGGTTCTTTAAGATCTCATTGCTCTCAAAGGGCAGTGGGTGGGAAACGGGCTGGAAAGAACCTGTTTAGTGTAGAAGAGCAGGTACTCTCATTAGAGACATCAAACCTGCGAGCGCATGCATATGTAACGCATGCTGCTCTGTTGTTCTCCTCTGTGGCAGGCAGTTAGGAAGATTAAGGAAAAGGTACCACATGGTCTCTTTAAAATATTTTCCGATGTGTGGTACAGTGACATGGCAGCGGTCTGGCCGCCTCCCAGCCCTAGTCCTCATGTCTACCTGCAGATGTGTTTCGTACCAGGTCTCCTGAGACTGCCAGCCATAATATTCATTTTGTCCCTTGCCTACTGAATGTGAGTGGAAGAGATGTGCTTTGCAGTCTTACTGTCCTTCTGAAAAAAAACATTTCTGAGAGAAACATGGTATAATTGAGCATGGAGAAGGGTCTTTTACTCTTTCTCACCTGGCACTGTTCCTTATGACCCATGTACTGATATTTCTTTTTCTTTCTGAGCCCACCAGAACAAAGAAACATCAGTGTTTCCATTGCGAAGCAGATGAGCCTCCATTCAGAAAGATTTTCTTAATATTCGATATAAACTCTTGCAGCCTTAATTTTATAAAAAAAGGCAGTTCATATCGTCTTGAAACTGAGCCAAAAATTACTGCTCTGGTTGTAACCAGATCTTCAGGCAACTCTTTAGGGAAGAATTAGGCGATTGTCTTTAAACAGTGTATAGGCTGGCTTGGTTATTATATATTTACTCATTCTTCTCCCTCTTTCCCATTTTAAAGAAAAATAATAAACAACAAAAAAGTAGTTTACCGTGACCTAAGAATATAATAGATGAGTTATGATGGTAACTGTGCAATAACCTTCCACTGTGAAGTCTAGTTTTGGGGGTGAGATCTGTATTGGTTTCCCTTTTGCCTGCCCTATTTCATCAGTCTATTGGAGTCACCTGATCCTTCAACTTAAATTGTTGAAGACCTATAAGACTGTGTTAGGAAGCTGGAGAAGGGTTTACCTTGTTGAAAGGGATCTTTTCTTACTCTGCTGCCAGTACAGTGATGTACTTCATATTGTTCGTTGGCCTCCACTCAAATTTTGTGGTGGTGTTGGCTCTGCTTCAGCTATTTCTGGCTATGCCCAGTGTCTGGATATCTTTAAGGCTGCAAGTAACAATATATTGTTTAAAGCAGTCTTTGTGTTGCTCTGACTTGTGCTGTGGAGTTGCATTTGTGGATCTGCTCACAGTAAGCACTATTTGTCAGCAGTTTAGAATGGAATTCAGAAATATAAAATCAGTTTGGATATTGTCAAATTGATTCATATTAAGCCTAAAGCCTTCATTATGCATGTGAATGTTGTAGAATTTGGGTGCAGGGAAGAGACAATAGAGTCCTTGTTTTGGAGACCTGAACCCTTCTCTTCCCCTCCCCTTCAGTGTTTACTGTTTATAGTAGCAATATTTATTCAATGTTTTCCCACTTACCTATCCTGAGAGATGGTCATCATTATAAAGCTACTATGTAATGCTTTTTATTAATTCATTTGTTTATTTTAATATTGTTCCAGAGTTTTGGATACTGTTTTTCCACTAGCTGTCATCGCAACACCAAATTTTATACTGATCCTGTTGAAGCTGTAAAAGATATACCCAATGGGGCAACTATACTTGTTGGTGGTAAATATTTAAATTTTTTCTGGATGCAACTACATTCTATTAATGAGATACTTTTTACTGGTTTATCATGTTTGTTTTAATATTAACTAATTTGAGAATCCATATGCTTGTGTGGGTATTTTAAGCAAGTGATTTCCTAATTGTGCTAAAAGGGGACAGTCTCTTTCAGTGAGAAAATCCCACTTTGTGCCTTAGGGGAGAGAAAAAGTCTTAGAAAAATCATCTTTTTTTCCCCACTAGTGAAGTGGCTAGACTTCACATGTGCCGGTTTGAATGCAGAAAATCAATTTAGGATTTTTCAAGTTAGCATTGTTATTTCAGATGGGGAGGAAATAAAATTTAGTTTGATTTTTTTTTTTTTTCTTGTGGTAGCGTTTTCTGTGTTCTATATCTGCCAAGTGACTTGATCTCTGTGACCTTGAACAAATCACCTAACCTGTTTATGGCTGTAGGAAGTGAAGATAATACTTATCAACATTACACTTAATGTTATGTGTAGCATTTCCACAGGAATAAAGAAGTTGTATCATACTGACCTTCACTGTGACTTGAGCTTTTGAATATTCTAGATGATTTCCACAATTTTATGCTATTTGGTCTACTGAGAGAGAAGTGATCTCTCTATGTAGTAAGTTATAAGTGATTTTCAGTATTGAAGAAGCAACTAATACAATGTTATGAAACATGAGAAACCTCACTGGAGATGTGTAATGAGGTAAAATTCCTTCTAGGAAGAATTACTGTATTTTTTGTTGTTTCTGGAGCAAAAGAAGATCTGGGGCTAAGTAGTTGGAAGGAAAATGGTAGTAGTCGTAGTGCTAGGGCCTGGTCTAAGACTTAAGCACCTCAGATTTGTCATGGTGTTTCATTTTAGGCACACTGGGCTCTTGCATAATAGGTAGGAGTGTGAGGCACCTTAGCCTGGGTGAAGATCTGGGTTGCTGTACTTCCAGTTACATATCTTCCTGAGGGCATTAAATTTCCCAGATTTTTATCACCTAATTATAGTCTAGGCTGTGTGGAAGAGCTCCTTGCTCCTCCTGTTTGACCTTGTTATGCTCAGCAAACCATTGAAGATTAATTGGGTAGAAAGGGAACAAGGAATAATGAGTACAGTGAATAAGACACAAATCAAGGTCCTGCAGCCCTTCTCCAAAGGCCATTTGTGTGTGAGGAGAGATGGTTAAATGGCTTTCCTCCAAACTGGGAACCATCTAGAGACTGGAAGATTCCAGTACTAGGGTGCAGCTCTTTCCGGAAGTGTTGTTTTATTGAAGTCAACCAGGAGAAGCTTGTTCTGCTCAAAAAAGTTTTTTAATAAATCAGTGCACATTCTTAGACTTCTGATTAATCTGTGTTCTTTCAAACACTTGTTACATATTCAGTTTTCTTTTATTTTACGTAGGTTTTGGATTGTGTGGGATTCCTGAAAACCTCATTGGGGGTTTACTGAAGACTGGGGTAAAGGGAATAACTGCAGTCAGTAATAATGCAGGGTAGGTATTCGTATCTTTGTGGTTTGATAAGTACAGAATAAATATTATGCTCATGTGAAAAGGCTGATATGTATGAAAAAATCTTACCTTTTGTCATAAGACTTTCACATTAACCATACACTTTGTTTGAAAATGTTAATTTTGGAATGAGTCCAGAAAGTTCAGTGCTTTGTTATGTATACTGCATTATTACATTTTCTGTGAACTTTTTACTTTTGAATTCCATATTTGTGGTGAAATAATAATGATAATTTTGTATTGTTCCCATGGAACTTATAATGCTTGTAATTATGAGCCATTTTCTCATGTGGGTAGTCTCCCATCTGTTCTGTAGGAGCTCAGCCTTTATTTAATTGCTGAAGGGAAAAAAAAAAAATATCACTGGGAAACTGTTTTCATTTGTACCCACATTAGAATAAAAGAGAGACAAGTTTATGTGAGCCGGAAAGGTTGTTTGGGTATAAAGAACTTTGTTCTTCATACAAAATGAATATAGATGTCAAACCTTGCTTCTTCAATTCCTCCGGCCTTGCCAACAAAGTGAGTTAGGTAGGATTTATCTAATAATGCCTTGTGCTATTCTCAGCTGCGTCATTGCATCTCCCATACACTTTCTCCACAGATTTGCATCTCGATCTGGTTTTTTTCAACATTTTAACACAAGTTAAAACCAGAATACCATTCAAAACCCACAGATTTAGTTTATATATGTATTTCAGGCTTCTGAGGCTGAAGTTTACAATATGTTTATCTTCTTCTTTTTTTTTTTTTCCCTTGTCCTTCATGCTTGCTCTTGCACATTGATTGGGTAATAGATATGATTTGTGTCGGTATTTGGCACATACACTGCCAAACTCAAGCTCCTTAGACTCTTGTGGGTGTCCTGGTTACAGCTGTAACAGTTATTTTAATCTTTCCTAGTAGCTGGTGCAGTGCTGTGTTTTGGCTTTAGCCTGAGAACAATGCTCACACCAGTGAGAACACACCAGTGGCTGTGCTTAAACCATGACAATGGGGAGTTATTTCTGCTGGATGATAAAAAGAAGGGAGAAAGAGACAGAAATAATACGAGTGGAAAGACCAGTCATGTAGAGATCATTCACTTTCCTCATACTCTTATATCTGAATGACACATGTATATGTAGATAGGTTGCACAGGTGCTCCTGGGGTGGAGGGGAGAGTTACAGTATGAGGAAAAGTGAAAAGAGAAGCATTGTGGAATAGAATGAAGAAGAAGACATTTTGAATTGCATTTCTGCACATTGTTAGTGCTGTAGAAGGTTAGAATCAATTTTGATTGAAATAATGCTATCTTTCCTGAAAATTCTTTGGAGTTTGAGGCTGGAATGATTACTGTAAAATGTTTGGTTGCTGTCAGAAAAACAAAATTTAATTTCTTTTTACTTGAAACTAGTTTTCCATGATCATTCGTGGGAGTCTGGAAAGTTTCTCATACAACAGTGTATTGATTTGAAAATGCCAGAGGGCATTTAGATTTTCATAAAGCCTAGTTTATAAAAGTCCTGCTTTTGCTCTCAGGGTGAACAGCACAATTTATTTTGAAATTTAACTGATAATAAAGTATAGTCTCATCTGTTGCTTGTTTTAGTTGTGTTACTGTTATATGGAACTTCTTCTGCTATAGTTCATTAGGGTTTGGGAACCAGTGTTTTAAAAACGAATGTCATCATTAATAGGGTCACAGTCCTTATCACAGCAGTATATATAATTTAAGCATCTTCCAATACCATGTCCAAAAGTATAGTGATATTAAAAAGTATTGCAATATTAAATTAAAATTTTAAGCTGAAGTAGCATTAGCAATCATGTATCCTGCAGCAATAGTATTCAAAGGGTGAGTTGTCAGGTACTTTGTGGAGTGAGTAATTTGTTACTTTCAAACATGCCTCAGGATTCAGTGTGTTTTGTTCTGGTGCTGTTGTGCTGCACTTGATGCCTTGCTGTGTTTCATCTTCCTCACTGCAGCTGATTTCTCCAGCTTTTCCAGCAAGCAGAAGGTAACTGGTTGTGATTGGGTTTTCTCATCCTGCAGCAGGATTAGCAGGCAGCTTGCAGTTGGAGCAGGGAAGGAGCCAAGTACGTAGACAGACAACCTATTCTGGAGAACAGTGCAGCTGCATGGATTAAGTCACATGTCTTTCAATATGTGTGAACCACAAAATGTGTTACAGAGCTATCTGTTCATACCTAAAATAGCATCAATGGAGACAGTGCTTCACTTATACCTAGGGAAAAAGCAGTAATTAGGAAGTCCTGAAGCACTTTTGCCAACTCTCTTTTAGCTGGAAAGAAGGTTCAGCAAAGCCTAGAAATGCTTGGCAGTGACTGGAGACAACTTTAAAGAAGAAGGATGTTCTCAAGTTCACACCCTACTGTTCTGTGCTGCAGTTTAATAGGAATGAGATTTCTTCCACAAATCCTTGTTCAAGTCACATAATTGCTGGCAGGTAAAGTCCTTGTTCCAGCCTTTGAAAGGCTTGCCAAGGACAAGTTGTACGGTAGTGTGTGGGGTACTCTTAGGGGCCCTAAGCTAGAACGTCATATTGCTAAACTTACTGTCTGTTGCTGTGGATTATGTTAGTGCATATTCTTTGTGCTAGCTAGTGAAACAGCACCATAGTTACACTTTGCAAAGCCAAACAAGGCAAAGTGTTTGAAAGGGAAGCAGTATAAATATCCAGTATCTCTGGTATTTACACAGCTTGCTTCAGGGGAAACTGGAGCTTGTGAACCAGAGATAGCGAAAGATACCATGGTGGGTGGGTGTGCTTATGACTTTTTTTGCCTATATTGTTCATATTTTAAATACTTTCTTGATACTATGTTATTATAGCCCTTTAAATTTAGAACAAAAACTATTTTTGCTTAACCTGTCAACATAGCCAGACATTTAAAATTATATTTTAATAAATTGGCACCAAATTATTTTTATTAATTAATTTTGCTTAATGAAATAGATAACTAATTTTGGCTGTAATCACATTCTGAGATCAGTACTTACATTCTGTCTCTACCACGTCAATAGGTTGAATTTGTACTTGGTAAAAATGAAGTCCATTACTTGAGTATCTGTACATGTGGTCTGTCTGTTGTATCGAATGAGCTACTTCTCTCTGGCTTTGTCTGCTTTTGGGACTTAAATACACATTCTTCTTGAATGCAATAGTGTTAAACAGTAGATCTTCACTTACAGTAAAAATAGAGAACTCACGGTTTATATCTTAATTACTAATCACCTAAGTGCTCATCTAGAAGGAGATTGGCAGCATGCTGTCATATTATCACAGGTTCAGACTGTCTTCTTAAAAGGAATTACCAGCTTTTTGAACCTTTGGTCTCTAAGCTGTTTTCGAAGTTCTTTTTATGCTACAGTGTTATACAAAAGAAGGGAGAAAATGGCTTTGAAATAAACATTTGAACTGTTGATCATGATGCCTGAGTGCACTGTTATTTAGTTCTGTTGAACACAAAACCCTTGTTTTCCTAATGGGCTATTTGCAATTGCCAAATCTCCAGATAAGGCACTATATGGCATCGGATGCAATGGTAGACTTGCTGCACCCCATATTTTGAAAAACAAAGGGTATTTTTCTGTTCTTAGCATTTATCAATTCTGCCTTAAATTCAAAATATTTAACTGCTATTTGTATTTAAGATTATCTCATTTTTCAGTCATTACTTTGAATTGCATATTTCTGCTAAAAACAAAACATCAGCCACCTTTCCCATAGACTTCATATTTGTTCTTGTATCCTTATTATTACTTTTATATATATATCTACATATCTGTCATATATACTTACATATACATACATATGTATTTACATTACTTTATATATATTAAAATAAAATTATATGTAAAATTTATAGTCAGGTGGAAGTTGCATTCTGAATTCACAGAGTTTAGAAATTTTTTCACATAAAGTAAGGTGGCACGTGGTTTAATGGCATGAATTTGACAACCCATTGATTCAGGGAAGTGAAACATTACTGAAAAAGTCTCTGAAGGCCTGGCAAAAAAGCCTGTATGTCCATAAAGATGTGATCAGGTTGGTGCTCAGTATCTTACCTTGTGTGAGTCATTTTTATATATGCATAAAGAAATTCCTTAAACATCTCAAATATACTTTAAGAAGTGAAGTACAACGTCACCAATACCTCTTGTCTGTCTTGGTGAAAAGAGAGAAGTGAAGTTAAGTAAAATCCTGCACATGACAAGTTGCCAAAAGAATGAAACAAGATATTTAAGATATTTTCAGTGTTGATTCCTTGAAGCAATTTATTTCTCTTTTTTATCATCTTCATTCTTTTTAACATACCTAATCAGACGCTTTATTACAGCTGTTAAATTGGTGACCCTGTGTGAACTGCAAATCCGTGAAAATCTGACCAGGTCATGTTGCTGATTTTAGTATAGAGGTTAGTTAGCATTTTAGCAGCATGAATTGTACTAAACTTAGCACTACATGGAACATGATTGAGAAATCAGCTGTGCCTGTGACTTTCTGGTTGTGATTGCAAATGAAAACAGAGTAGTTATATAACTCAGTTTTGCTGAGGAACTGTTTCAAGTTGGTTTTAAAAAAGTGACAATAAAAGTTTAAACTAGCTTTCAGCCAGGAAACTTTTGAAATATGATACATTTATGATGAAATTAAAATACCAGATTAAGTCTGTACAATATAGCTTCACTGAGAAGGAAAAATATGGTAAATTTTTGAAGTTTTGAATAGAGTTGTTTTATTTGTTGAACTGAAAACACAGTTTGTGATTTCATAGCAGAAATTTGTGTGGAAAGAAAAGACTTTGCTGCTGACTTAACCATGCAGTATATGGTAATTGTTCTCTTCAAAAATTACCTGCCTTTGCAGTCTTTTGATGGACTTGGCTTGTATGCCTCCATCATTCCCACAGCAGTGGAGCATTGTTTTTGGAGAACAATGGTGGGGAGAGATTCTGCCATTTTGCGGAGGGGCTGAAGCTGAGGTAAAGTTATTGGAGCAGAGGGGACAGAATTCACTTAAGAAGGCTTTAGTAGTGGAGGATTTTGCAGGGCAAACACTGCAGAGATGGAGCAGAGGGAGTTTAGGGCTTAATTGCTCTGACTTGCACACAGGGCTTTATGATTCCCACAACCTTGGCCTCCCTTATTTTCATTATTTTTTCTCCCTCAAGAGTGGCCAAAGTCCCAGGCTGCTGAGCTGAGAGAGATTCCGTGCACTGTTTCTTTTGTCCTTTGCCATGGGCTGAAAAGGTGGTGAGACAATTTCTGTGGTTTCTGGGATCTGACCCACTGCCCTTTTTTCTGTCCTACCTCTTACTTCTGACCAAGACTGCCTTAGCATATGGCAGCACCCATACTTCTCTCTTCCTTCTCTTTTCTTGGTCACATTCCCTCAGAGAGATTCTGTCTCTCCTTTCTGCTTTCCATTAAGAAATTCCCATTAGGACAGGTGGGAAAGTGTCCTAGGAAGCAGGAAAAAAGAGGTGGCTAAAAACAATTTCTCAAGAATCAATGGGACAAATAAGCATTATGCCTTTGTCTAGTTGAGTTTCCTATGAACTGAATCTGTTTTCCTCTTCAGGTTAGTTGACTGCCGTTCCTCATCTTGCTCTCATTCTTTCCTCCACTTTCTGGTGAGGGACGGAAAAGGAGAAACAGTATCATCTGAGCTGGCTCCTTAGTAATCTTCTAGTGTAACATGGGGGATTATTGTCGGACATAGTCTGCTGTTAAGAGGCAACTAAAAGACTGAGAAAGATAAATCATGAAGAACTCTTATGTGGGTGATTGTCCACGTTTATTTTACTCTTGGCATGCCTGCACTTTTGTGCAGTGTCTTCTAGCAGTCACCATCTAGTAGGCATCTACTCATTTTCTGCACAAAGTCAAGAAAGGATCACATTGTGGTGCTTCCAGGATTATACTTTATGATTTTTTCTGTGGACCTATAAATGCACATCACTAAGAACTTGGATGGTATCTTCATACCTTTTTTCATGTTGGTAAAGTTTCATGCTATAGTAAAGCAGACAAGATGAAGACTTCCAGTTGGGGAATGATAGAGGGAGTTGTTTTCCTCTCCCTGTCCTAGTCTCTTGTCAGGAAAATGTCTCACTCTGGAACAGGTCCATCTGTTACCAAATTTCACAGAGAGTTCTGCAGCACTCAGACCTGCTGAATGCCTGGACGGACTGTTCATGGTTCTCCAGAAGATGACTAGTGTCTTAACCTATAGTCTTCAGAGGTGACGTAGTTATTCTCTCATCCCTCCAATAACCAAATTGTGAGAACAGCAAGGTCAGGTAGGTCATTGTGTTATCTCCTCTTTCAGCAATGTGTTTTAATTCTCCAAAACATATATATTTATGTTAATCTTTCCTAATCAGTGACTTCTGGTCTTGGTGGGATCTCCCAGAAATATCCACTACAGCTCCTGGAGATTCTTTGGACAATTAATATACAGGAAGACAGCTCTTTAAGAGATGTGGAATGAAGCCATCATGCTAATTGATGCTGCTCACTATGGGTTTCCAGTGTTCCCAGTAAGGGCAGCCAGGCTGTCATGAGAGCCCCCATTTTTCTTAGACATATAAACATGTATTTACAAATGCAGAGAGAGAGAGGAGAGTATAATTATCTCCTTTTACTCACCCCCACCCTTACCCCTAAGCCATCTTGTGTCTCTTGTCAAAGTAGCATGACATTCAAGTCTTTTTTCTGGAAGTCGTCTGCCAAATTTTTTATTAGAGAAGGCAGACATTAGTTTTTGACGGGAAGGTTTCATAGGTCTGAAAGGGACAAAACAATTGGAAGGAATGTGTTACTAAACTACCAGACCTCCTTAATGTTTCTTGTCCACATCAATAGAATGGGAAAATTAGGTTACTTGTGAGTGCCAGGTTAGATGTCTTTTTCTATATGTTTCATGTATTCGCTTGATTCAAATTTTATCTTAATACAGAAAGGGGAAACTTCTAGAAATCTTAACATTTTTGAGAGCTGAAGAATACATTCTCTGTCTAGGCACTAAAGTGTACTTTCCGTTTTCCAATAGCACACAACTATATCAACTTACACCACACCTTCTTCCTTCCTATCTTGAGCAACACATATTTATTGCACTCACCTTTGTTTGAGTTTTTAAAGCACTCAATCCAGCTTTTAAAATAGATATACAGGATGCATGCAATCCATGCACTCAGTAAAGGATCTGGTTTTGTTTTCATGGTTACCCCTAAAATATCTGTCTTGCAGGCAATGCCCTTCTATCAAATAGTAATATTTTCAGTATAATCATAATTTAAGTTGAAAAGTTCAAAGAAATTTTTGTGCCTAAACCAGCAGAACCATGATAGCAGCAAAATACGGAAAGGGAGAGCAAGTCGCTAGTAATTGCCATGAAAAATGCTACATTGAAAGGAATTTTCCTAAATTGGAAATTGTTTTTTATTTGTATTCTGAGATAGACAATGTCAAGTGAAGAGCAAAGGGTAAAGAGAATAATATTGTAAACAGCATTTTCACTCCCATGTGAAATGTTTGCTTCTTAGGACAAAATACAAGAAAAAAACATAGGAAGTGTGAAACAGGCTGAAGTGCTCAGAGTGAGTTTTGGGAAGGATGAGCATGGAAAGCAAAAGGGTTATTTTAGCTGGAAAGCTGAATGAAGATTGCATCCTTAAAAAGATGGATAGTGCTGTATTTCTTTTAAGAAATATCTGAAATAAACACATAAGATGAGTAACAGCAATTAGGTTTTGTGATGCTGCTCTGAAGATGAAGTGTGCCTGGGAGTTTTTTTGTTATCAGGCAGTCAGAGACTTGGTGCATGACTTTCTGAAGATAAATTTCCTCTCCTCATTGTGTTGGGGAAATAAGGTTGTATGACCTGTATGCTCAGTGGCTGCTCCTCATTGCAATTTTATTTTTCAACAAGCAGACAGCCTTTGTGGTGAGGAGAAAGGAATGACTTAAGATGTGAAGAACAATTTGGAATGGGTGTGACAGAGCATAACTTCAGTGCAACTTTCTGTTTCATTTCTGCAGGGGACTTTGTAACAGTACTAAGTTTTGGTTGAGAGAAAATACTTGCCTATAGCAGATGAAAAAATCAAGTGTATCCATGTGGGATCCTGGAGGATGATAAGCAAAATCCTATTGAGGAGAGTGGGCTGCAATAGCTGCTTCTGAAACTGTAGGAGGGTGTATTATAGATCTTAGTAAAATGAGGCAGAAATTTCTTTAACCATTGCAAACCTGATGAAGCTTTGTTGCCATCCCTTTCTCATGTGAACACACACTTAGAATTTTGTCCTGTGCGTGCAAAAGTCTCTTGTCTGCCACTTTCTATTCAATAGCTTGCAAATTTTTCAGTGGCAAAAGTAATGTTAACCACCTGAATGATACACAGAAGCTGCAAACCGGTTTGTAACCAGTTCGAGCTGCCTCTGCTTGCTACTGCGCTGTAAAGCACTGCATGGTTTTATTTAACTTCTGTACTTTTGCTACACAGTACTTTAGTAACACAAAGCCATTAAACTGCCATCAGATATTGGCTGGTCTGCTACATTTGCTTGCTACCTTTTATAATGACGGGTCAGGGTTTGGTGGTTTTCTCGTAAGAGAAATTGTCCTGCTGTAAGTGGAAGTTCCAGCATTTGTATTGTAATTTTTTAAATTTTTTTAAAATCTCTTTCTTTGCTCACAGACTCCTTTCTTCTCTATTCCCAGTTCTTCTAGTTTGAAACTGCTGGAATCTTTTCCTGTGGGGAGATGGAAATATAGGTTGTTTCCAGGCAACACACATTTTAGTCTCAAGGCTTTGGCACTGTGATATTTTAAATGTTGCATCAGAGTTAGATTTTTATTTATTTATTTGTTTTTTAGTAGGTCAGAGTCAGAGAGTAGAGCAAGCTTTCATACTAGCTCACTTTCTTTATGATTAAAGAACATAGAATAAATTCAGAGACCCAGGTCAGAGAAGCTTGTTCCATTTCCTCGCATTTCAATTTCCAGAATGCCTGAGTATGCATAGAAGTGGGCTAACTTCTTAAAATAGTCCTGACCTTAAAATAGTCCTTGTTCTGAATGCAGCTGAGAAATCTTTCTGATTGCACATCTCTCCATGCATCCATTGTGAGTATTGTGGTAGGAGGTGATGCTAATATTGCTCTGCTCAGCCCCAAACCCTTCATCTGCAGCACTGCAGCATGCGATATGGGACATTGATGCTGGCAAGCAATAAGCTAATGGTGCTGTGTCAAAACTGAGTTCATCATTGCCACTGATATTTGGAAATGAATATTGCATATCAGTAAACTTTTTAAATCTGGCCTTTTGAAAGGTTGTCATGAGGTTGCAGCTGAGATGTTTGACATGGATCCTGAAGTGGTGGGATATTAATGTACATTAAGTGGGATTTGGTTGTGGCAGCTTGGTGGATTATTTCTTCTGATCTACGCTGTTTCATTGTGAGAAACAAATGCATTTCAGCTCACTCAGCAATGTATCTTGATTTGTAAGTTGTTCTCCCCTCTCCCACCCCCCCTTTTTGAGTAACGTTGGTATTTCGTTTTTTTCTTGTTTGGTTGTTTTTTGTTTGTTTGGGTTTTGGTTTTTGTTTGTTTGTTTGTATGGGGAGTATAGATTTGTATTGCAGTACTAATACATGTCTCCTTTACATTCTTCTTTTCTCCATCATCATAGCTTACACAACACACAGGGGATTTATTGACTGATAATTTGGGTAAGGTATGAGGAGGGATAATAGAGGGGAAAAGGTCTGACTCACTGCTTTCTCCATCTGGCCATTAGTGGAAAAAGAGTTAATTTCTGATTACATGGAGAAGGAACAAGTATTGGAGATATGGTGATGTAAGAATACCAAAAGGGTGAGATTTGTACAGAAGAGGAATATATTTCATTAAAGCAAGTAATAGAATTACAAAAATACATACAACCTTTTTGGAGCTCTTTTTTGGGGGTGGTGTTTTCAACAGGATGCATATATTGTAAGTACATGTTCATGCTAGTTACAGCATACTGGATACTGGGTTTGGTTTCTCAAAGTATTTCTTTGATATTTTTCAATATTTCTTATGCTGAAATCTCAAGCCATTGTCCAGATAATGAAGTCATATTGAGTCGAGACATCTAGTGGTAGGTATACGTCGCTTTTTGTGACGTGCTTCTGGGCCATGGCATCTTTCTGTTCTCCACTTGTGCTGCATGACCAACATAAATGTAGTGGAGTTTTGCACACACGTGCCAGCCTGCCAACATCCTGCATAATGTGTTTGGAATGTGAAAGAAACATGCCTTTGCAACAATCTCTGATTATTTCAATTTCTGTATTTTAACTTACTGCTTTTTCAAACTGAAATATCTTCTTTTACCCTTGGTCACAGGAGCTCTTGAAATATGTTCATGTCCCATCAGTACACAATTAAGGGTGACAAACATCACAAAATTTCTAAAGACTAATAGAGAGTAGTGTCTTCAGAATACCAGAATTTAGAACACTGGGACAAGAAAAATGTGATGTGTTATCTTTGGCATTCAGTTTAAGCTGATATTATGATGCAGACAAGAAAATCATGACCTCAGTGTTAATATCTTTTTGCTGAAGTAGGCAATTTCAAATTAAATTACTTACTGTAATAAGAAAATTTAACTACAAATATTCTCTTGCCTTATATACAGACTAGCACTATAAATGTGAATGTGCCTTTCTCATTGAGCTGCTAATCAATCACTTGCTTTTTTCCTCAGGAGTAAGAGTTTAAACAAAAAATAGCTCTTTGTTCACTCAAAACCAGGTTATGCCATGTGTGACTTTTTATTCATAAGTAAAGTTTTGCAAAGGAGCAGGTAAGTAAAATAACACCACTTGTTAAGCTGGTATTTGTAGCTGTTACATGTGAAATATCTTTAAAAGAAAGTTTTAGATCTATTCAGTGCCTTGGAAGAGGTGAGGTCTGAGCACTGGACTCCTAAATTTTAATTGTATCTTTGATGTTTCTCTGTCTAAAAGATGGAATTTGATTTTTATCTCCAGTTCTTTATGTCTAAAGTTGAAGGAAATACCTTTGTTCTATCTTTTTAAGTCATTAAAGCTTGTCAAGTGCTTTGAGTATCCCAAATCTCTGTTACAAATGCTGAGTATTGTCTGTCTTTTTCCACACAGTGTTGACAATTTTGGACTTGGTCTTCTGCTTCAGACTAAGCAAATAAAACGCATGGTGTCATCATATGTTGGAGAGAATGCTGAATTTGAACGCCAGTATTTATCTGGTGAGCTTGAAGTTGAGCTCACACCTCAGGTAAGAAGTGTCTCTAGGAGACTGGTGATTTCTTTTCTTCAGGAATACTGAGTAGAATAGTGCTGAAATGTTCTTGCAAAACAATTTTTCAGTCTAAATGTTTCACCTCTGTGCAGATGTATGGTAAAGACAGACAGCACTTGCTGCCTGTGGTAGGTTGACCCTGGCTGATACCAGGTGCCTACCATAGCTGCTCTATCACTCTCCCTCCTCAGCTGGACAAGAAAAAGAAAATATAATGAAAGGCGGGTTGAGAGAAGGACAAGGAGAGATCACTCACCTGTTACTGTCATGAGCAAAACAGACTTGACTTGGGGAAATGAGTTTAATAGAAGGACAGCCTGCTTCACCATGGTATTTGCATGATCTGCAGGGGTGCCTGGAGCATCTTCTCCCCTCCTTCACTGACCTTGGTGACTGCAAAGCTGTTTCTCACATACATTCTCAGTTCTCTGTCTTCTGACTGCAGCTAGTGTTGCACAGTTCCCACCCCCACCCCACTCTTCTTACATATGTTATCCCAGAGGCCTTACCACTGCTTCTGGTGGGCTTGGCACTGGATAGCAGTGGGTCCATTTTGGAGCTTGCTAGCTCTGCCTTCATTTGGACACAGGGGAAGCTTCTAGTAGCTTCTCATAGAAGCCAACTCTCTAGCCCCCTGCTACCAGAGCTTTGCCACACAAGCCCAGTACACCCTCTTAGGCTCATGGGAGGTGCACTGCAGCTAGTCTGTTAGGAAACAGATAGTCTTTTAAAAACTGACTGGTCGTATTATGTGAATTCCTTTTATGGCTAGTTGCATTATATTAACTTCAAGTGTGTGCATATATATATATACACACACATATAGACATATTATTGTACAGTGTTTAATTTTGGTAGTTCTTCACAGACTGTAGGCTACTACGGCCTATGTAAGGGGAAAATAAGGAGCTCGTGAATTCCTGCTTTAGTGGCTGCTCTTGTGCGCTTTAGGGGATGTTGTGTGTGCAGTGTCTGCCATCTAGTGGGTACACATCAAATTGGAGTTCCGCTCCTTGCGAGGCTTGGTCCTTAAATCTTAACAAAATCTCTGTGTAGAGTCATCAGCCAGTATTTACAACTTTACTTTTTAGCAACATAATTTTAATTATTTTAACACTGCCAAGCTACCCAAATAGCCTGAATGCAATGAGATGCTAAAATAATGAGTGTCAGTCGCATTCTATTGAGATCCAGCTTTGTAAAATCAGTGCTCTAAATTTAAAGTGTACAGCATGTTAGTGTATGGCAATGCCAAAGGTAACACATAACCTTTGGGCTTTAAACAGCTATTTTTTTCAAGTGTCTAGGTAAAGCAACAGTCCTGTGTTTTTATGGAGAAGAGTCCATCTCTTCGGAGTATCTCTTAGAATCCCAGAGATGGACAGAAAAGATCATTTTATACCCAGTCAGCCAGGAAATAACTTCCGATGTTTCAAAAGTCACAAATCTCACAATTTGTTGGGGTTTGTTTGTTTGTTTGTTTGTTTTTTTCCTACTTAATGTTGAATGCTTTAATCTAGAAGATCTTGAACTCTTTAGACATGTAACTGGTTTTGTGGACTGCACAGACAAGCTATGCAGATCCAGAATGAAAATACTGGGTCTACAGTGTGCAATGGTAAATAGGTGAATTAATGACCTGCTAGGATACGTGGGATTTGAAACATTCGTTTCAAGATAAAATAGGCTTTTGGAAAATGCTCTTCAAGTTTGTATGACTTCAGGCAGAATTGGGGACTGCTGTGTCCTTGTTACATTGTATGGGAGAGGTCCTTGTGAGATCTTGAAATGTGAAGGCTGCTTGGAAAGACATTGTGTTTCTTACAGGATAACTGGTGAAAATGCAACCTGTATTTTGGAAGCTGTCAAGCTAGATAATTGACTATGACAGTCTTGTCTTGCTTGGAATCCAGAAATACGTATATTTATATATATATAAAAAAAGAAAGAAAAGAAAAAAGATACTAATGAAAAGCAGGTAGGCATGCCTTTAGCCATAAGTCTGTAATTAAGACTGATGAGAAATTGGTCTGTTAATAGTCACGGTACAGTTGGACACAGAGCAGAGTGTAGACTTGCTGGCCAAATACAGCAGAAATGCTGTTCTCTCAGCTTCTTGGTATTCTTAGCATGAGCAACCCAGATTACTGGAGCCTCTTCTTGATCTGCTGTGTGTGGCTGATTCATCTTGGAGTGAGGTATGGAGTTTATTTTAAGATGTTGGACAACGAAACATACTTATGTAGTTTGTATTTATGTAGAAACATATTTTTTGTAGTTTAGGCTGTTAGAAAACAAAAACCTTCTAGCTTATTTAGTTGGGAAAGAGTTAAAAAACCTCTGTACTTACAGTAATGAACTGGGAAACAAGCTGAAGGAGAGAAGGCACAACAAAGTGCTAGGGCTTGGGAGCTGACAGCGAGTTGTGTGCTCTTGAGCAATTTATGGCCATGTGTGAAGCATTTCTTGCCATATCCAGTACCAAACCCACAAAGGGGAGCTAAAATGGAAGGAAAAATCAATGTTATGATCTGCTGAGCTCAGAAGGAAAAGCTCCAAATGACAGGATGTAAAAATAAGTTAGTTACCTGTCGTGGTTTAAGCCCTGCCACGCAGCCGACTCACTCACACCCCCCCAGCTTTTCTCCCTCAGCATCCAGAGGGATGGGGAGGAGAATCAAAAGAATACAACTCCCACAGGTTGAGATAAGAACAGTCTGTTAACTAAGGTATAACACAAACCACTACTGCTACCACCAGTAATAATAATGATAAAGGAAAATAACAAGAGAAGAGAATACAACGGCTCACCACTGACCGATACCCAACCCCCACGCCCAGCAGAGATCTAGCCCTTCTGGGTAACTCCCAGTTTACATCCTGGGCATGATGTGCTGTGGTATGGAATACCTCTTTAGCTAGTTTGGGTCAGGTGTCCTGCCTCTGCTTCCTCCCGGCTTCCCCTCCTCCCAGGGCAGAGCATGAGGCTCAGAAAGTCCTTGGTCAGTCTAAACATTCTAAGCAGTAGCTAAAAACATTGGTGTTATCAGCACTGTTCCCAGACCAAAAGTCAAAAACACAGCGCTGCACCAGCTACTAAGAAGGAGAAAAATGACTGCTACTGCTGAACCCAGGACATTACCTATTCAGCAAAGTTTGATTTGTTGTTCCCAAGTGACTAATTCTTAAATATATTTTCCCATAGGGTACGCTTGCTGAACGAATTAGAGCAGGAGGAGCAGGAATCCCAGCATTTTACACCAGTACTGGCTATGGGACGCTGGTGCAGGAAGGGGGTGCGCCTATCAAATACAACACAGATGGCACTATTGCTATTGCCAGCCAGCCAAGAGAGGTAAGATGTCAATTGTTACTAGAAAGCCTTCTTTAAAAACTGAATTTCTTACATATTTCCAAGAGAAATAGTAGTTTAAGCACCTCCTGTCCAAGTTTAACCTTGATATATTGCATTAAGAGGTTGTCTGTTGTGCTAGATGCATTAGTTTTGCTTCCACTGCTTCTGTCCTCTGTGATGTGTTAGGCATGTTTTTACAGTTTTGCAGTGACTTAGTATGAAAAGCTGGTCCAGGTGAAAGCCTCCCTTGCTGAGTTACTTTTCACTTGATAGTTTGCTGACCAGATTCCCTGTGTATTCAAGGAAAATCATATACCAGGTCACTGCAGTGCACAGTATGGATTGAGAACAGCATCCTGCTAGTGGGGTAGGTGCTCCTTAAATACTGTGGTATGGAGTAAGCAGCCCTGCCACTATACATGAAGCTTTAATAGTAGCAGAGATGGGAAGTTTTTCTGTTAGATGGGGAAGAGTTCAGTTGACACAGCCTTTCAGAAAATGCTTTTCAGAAGTGCAGTTTAGTCAGATCATTTGAAATTGCAAAGAGAGAAAAAACTGTGGCTTCCAAGTGAGAAACAAGGGATTTATAAAGAAAATAGATTCTTGGTGCCATAACTGTACTTCAAGAAGTGGATGCGGCTAATGCTGTAAATTCCAAATAGGATGCAAAGTGCATTAAATTCTATCTCAAGAACATGTCTGGGGTAAAGGTAATATCCACCCTTGTGGTTTTTTGTATTTTATATGTGGTTATTTTCAGTATTTAATTAATAACTTAGGATTGGTTTTTTTCCCCCATTTAATTTTCTTACTGAATATGTCATTATGATGTTTTGCAATTAGAAGGAACGTTTTGTTTATTAAATAGCTTATAATTTTGATAACATTTTTCTTTTAACAATTGTGGAAACATCTCTCTTACCCTCCTCGGGCTTTTGGGAGGCTAATAATGTGGCTAGCATGATTTGATCAAATCCATTTTGAATGCAATTGTCATTTTTAAAAGCTCAGATCTCCTCTTACAGGGCTGAAAACCTGACTTCTGACTTTTAGCATACTTCCTCCCTCTCTCAGGAATTTTAACCAGGTGTCAAATATCTGTGTATTCTCTAACTTTCTGCATTGGTAAGAGAAATGCTATTTCATGTTTCTATATAGGTTTAAAATATTAGCTGTTCATCAGTTACATATTCTCACTTCAGGCACTATATCATTACAAATATTGATCATAAATGCAGAAAAAACGAATGAAATTCCACCCATCACATGTTGTGAATTGCATAATACGTCTTGCTGTGTCCATTTAATTTTACATTTGAGGTGTCTGGTGATGGGCAGTGATTATGAACTTACTCAGTACTTCTGCCTTAGCACTTCAGTTTTGGTTAGCTGGTAGATGTACAAGAAAAAGCATGTCTAATTCCAGCAGATGGAGCAGCAGGAATATGGATGTTTCTCATGCAGTTTTACTAAAGAGAGATACTGTGATGAAACCGGGCTGTATAACCTTTCTGTGCTTCTCTGTTATTATGCAGCTGAACTGCAGTTTTTTCAGATAAAGCTTTGTGTAGTACCAGAAGAGGTCTAAATATAATAGTTCATAAAATTAATCCCGTAAACAAATATTACATGGAGATCTGTTTGAAGAAATCTGCATCTCAATAGTGTACTTTTCTCTGTAGGTGCGAGAGTTTGATGGCCGTCACTTTATTCTGGAGAAGTCAATTACTGGAGATTTTGCTCTCGTGAAGGCATGGAAAGCTGATCGTGCAGGAAACATAATTTTCAGGTATGACTTGTTTACCAGTGGGTAAAGTTTCTTTAACAGTTTAGATAATGAAAGAGAAAGAGAATCCTGTCTCCTGTGCGATGGCAAAATAATATTTCACTGATTTCACTTTCTTTCATATTGCCTTTCCCTACTGTCAAATACTACTGCTTGAAAAACCAAAATATAATTGCTTTTTATAATGACTTTTGAGAATTCAAACGTAGCTGTCAAATAAGGCATTGGTAGTTAAAAATGTGACTTAACAAAACAAAGTCATTATGATGACTTTGGAGAAATGTAGTGACATTCTTTTAATTTCAATTTTCATGTTAGTTTGGGTCCTTCTTCTTGCATACCTGAAGGCTGACTCAAGAAGTGCAAGTTTATGTATGTCAGAAGAGAAAGGACCAGAGTCAGTGTCCTGGTCAGTCAGTGATGGGAGAACTTGATCCTGTCCCTGAAAACTGTATTTAGAGACAGATTGATCTCAGTGATACGGGGAGAGGTATTATATGAATTTAAACATCTTTTTCAGTGAAAAGTTCGGGTGTTGTGCTAATGATAACATAATTTATTTGATGTTACTGCTAATCGATATTTGACTTGTTGAGTTACTGAGTTGCTGTAGTTGTGCTCTGGTTTGTCCTGAACTGAAGCAGGAGAGGTTTACTTATGTTTAACGCCTGGTTTTTATTTATTTGTTTATGGCTATCAGATGAAAAGGTAAGTGTTGTGGTAATCAGTTGCAGTTTACTACAAGATGCTGAATCATAGAATCACAGAATGGTTTGGGTTGGAAGGGATGTTAATGTTCATTTAGTTCCAAGTCCCCTGTCGTGGACAGGGACACCTTCTACTAGACCAAGTTGCTCAAAGCCTCATTCAGCCTGGCCTTGAACACTGCCAGGGATGGGGCAGCCACAATTTCTCTGGGGAGCCTGTGTCAGCGCCTCACCACCCTCACAGTGAAGAACTTCTTCCTAATGTCTAATCTAAATCTCTCTAATCTAAAACTCTTGACATCCTGTATTGCCCACTGGTTTCTGATTGAAAACTGGACTCTCTTGTGTGCATGCATGTGAATTTGATGGTGCTAAACTTCCTTCCTTAGGGTCTGGAACATGGAATACAGGAAAGTCTTCCCCCTTGGGCTTGTCTTTGATCTTGGGCCTCTGCTGTCTCTGCTTTTACCCTGTATCTGTCTACTGATACTTATTTCTGAAAAATTCTTTCATTCTTCAGAGAAATCAAACTGGCTCCATCTGTCCCCCACCTCCTTCCTTTATGTTCTGTTGGTCTCTTTTTATGCCTTTTCCTCCCCCTCCTGCTCCTTTCAGAAGTCTTCATATGTCTCCAAATTCACACAATACAGTTGATACCAGATACTACTTCTGCCTGGAGTAAAGACCTGAAAATCTTGATTCCTTCTTTCAAGTGTAACTATTTGAAGATGGGAACATCATTATCCAGTGTCTTACTCCATGCTGAGTACGGCTAGCTTAAAAGAATTTGCTCATAATAAGCAGTGACCCATTCTGGTTTTGGATGAGACACATTGCCTGATGGCCTTGAACAGAGAAATATAGGCTCATTTCAGATCCGTGGGAGACAAGAGTAGATTGTCATAGATAATAATGTAACAGTAATATTTCTGTGATCTGCAGGATGAAAAGGAAAATGTGTTTTTGACATCATGCCACATAGAGTCTATATATTCACTGTCAGTGGGACTCTTACATACTTTTTTTATTGTGTGACTTCTGGTTTTGTTTGCTGAGGTATGCCTAGATAGACACAGGCTTTGTTTACTCAAGTCTGCCACCACTTTCAGAGAAGTGTGGGACACTTTCTAGAATGTTTCTCATGACATGATGTGTTTTTTAGAAATGAGATGTTCGATTTCATAAAAGACTGCTGCTTCTAAAACAATTTTGCTAACACCAGAAAATTCTGAATTGCATAAACTTTTATAAATTGTCAGAATCAAGCCCATTAACTCTTCATAATTTGACATTGAAATGTTTTATCTTAACTTTTTCCCCTATGTAAAAATAATTTCATATCCATTTGTTTTACTGGCAGACTAGCCACAACTGTCATAAATTCTTTGGCTCAGAAAAGTAGTTACGTCCGCCTTCCCCATCTGTATCCATTTTCCTGCTCGTTTAATTTAGATTTTGTAATTCAGTTTTTCTTCTCATTTTCTACTCTGTGTAGTTTAGGGTGACAATTTACTAATAGCTAGAAGAATAGAAATTTGGGTCATTTTTTAAATTGTTTACTCTTTAATTTTAATGGTTTTCATCCCTTTGTGTTTACAATGCAGAGGAGACGCATGGACAAAAGATATTGTTCCCTTCTGTAGCTTCCGTTGGAGACTTAACAGCTGCTGCATATGGCCAGTAAAACAGGATTTTCCCAAGATGTTTCTTTGGGTTTAGCTTTGATTCTGTAGGTCTCTGGAGATTTCTCTAGAAATCCTGTTAAAACTGAAAGGCAGTCTCAGGAGTTGGCCGTTTCAATTAGCTACCTCCCCCAAAGCCACGAGGTGGCAGCAGCATCCCAAAGTTCATCACGGCTATCGCATATACGGCATGATCGTCGCGTAGAAGGGCGAAGAAAGGAGGAGAAGGCGTTAGAAAATAAGATATTCAGAGAAAAAGTTTGCTTGGAAAAGGAACAGGAGATTTTGGCTTGCTTTGAACCCTAGTTTCAGGCATTTTGATGAAAAAAATTTCAAGAATTCTACCTTTTAAAAGAGAAAAATGCTGAGATGCCATCAGTGGAACCCCATTAAAAATATTTTTTCTTAAATATTCTGAAAAATACATAGAGGTGTTGACACAGCTCGCTTGTTTTTCCTTGTGTCGTCTAGAATCCCAGTGCAGATCTCAGCACAACTATATGTCATGTGTTAGTTTTATTCCCTAGAGGTTCTTTTTCCTTGTTACAGAAATACTGTGTGGGAATACTTAGGATGAATGCCAGAGTTTTCAGTGAGTGCCAAAATTGGCACAGGTTCTTCAATCAGAAGAGTTTAAATTTACTACTGTGAAAAATGCTATCCCAAGTCTTAGCCTGGACTATGAAGGCTCATGTGGGATTTGACAGATTGTTAGGCCTTGTGCTGCCCCCCCGTGGAGATTTATTTAATTCTTTGTGCAGTGAAATTATAGGAAGGAACATTGCGCAGAGCCCTGCTTGCTGCTGCTCTTGGACCTGTTAAGTGAAGATAACAGTAACATACACAATTCCAATTAGGGAAGGTGCTGATTGAAAAAGAACTGCAATATTTTCTAATGTTACAAAATACAGTTTAATTTCGTGTGTATCTTACACAATTCATAATACTTTTTCCTCCTTTCTGTTTCTTTATTAGTCTTCTAGCTATTTGTCAAAAAGAGTTGTGATATTTATATTACAGAGACACTTGTAGTTGCTTATCTCTGAAAAGCCTTTCCTCATACTGTTACAGCCTTTACTATTTACTTATTTTATATTTTTTCTGCAGGAAAACTGCAAGAAACTTCAACCAACCTATGTGCAAAGCTGCCAAGACAACTGTGGTAGAGGTAGGAAATTGAAACATAGTAAGCCCTATACTCCTGTAGTCAACATACCCTTTCGGTTTGCATGGTATTCTGAAGACAGAGTTCTCCTTTTCTTGACTTTTTGCTAGATTTCATATCAGGGACAGTGATATAAATTGTATCCTTGCGTTGTCTACTCTAACACTATGCTCTGTTTTAGTAATTAGTTCACTATGGTTTCTCAGTTTATTATTGTTCCATCTGATCCTGGCCAGGACTTCGTGTTCACTGTGATCAGCCTTTGAAAGGGAAACAGCAACAACCTTTAAATTTCTAAATAACATGTGGATGAAAGAAGAAACAATAGTCTTAGGCTGTGCTTGAGAAGATTAACATAATACCTTATGCAAGAATTCCTGAAAGTAAGGATAAGTACATAACAGCATAGATAGGGCAAATCATGGAGGTGTCACAGATGTGGGCTCTAAAATTTCATAAATTGCATAAATGTAAGTCCAGAATAAGATACAGACATTTGATTATTTCTTAAGAAAGAGACTGGACTAGATAATCTGTGAGTTTCTTTTTGTTCTTTTTCCTTGTCGTCTAAACCAATAATGTTTAAAACATTGGAGCAGCCTTCACTGGAAATATATTAGTAACTGAAGAGTTGCTAAGGCATAGCAACATCTGAAAGATAGAATGCTCCATTCATTTTTTTCATCTCTGCTAGCTTTTTGTATGCCTAATGAAAACTATATAAGGTTTGATAGCAAGATCAAGAAAAACTCTTCAGGACTATTTGTAGGAAAATTCTAAATGGAATAGGCTTTTATTTCTTCAGGAGTTCTGTTTTGGTTTTGTTTGGGTGTTGAGTTTTGTTCCGTTTTATGGGGTTTTTTTATAAAATCTGACATGGAAAACATATTTGTTACATAAACATCTCCGGATAATACATTTGGGAGCTTGAGTTATTTCCTTGTGTTTAAAAGAACTATGGCAAAAAGTACTATAGAATTTGTCGCATGATTTACAGTGACAATTGAGCAGCAATACATGATTTTTCACAGTTGGTTTTCAAGAAAAATTTAAAGTATTTTTCCATTTGAAAATGAAATAATTTTCCATCATTTCCTTTCCTTCTAGACAGTTGCCCTTCAATACTTTGTTCAGTCTGCCATTTAGACTATTTAAGTAGATCAAAGTCTTCCACCTACATTCCATTTCATTCTCTCTGTCTGCTCTTCTATCCACACGTGATAGGGTAGAATTTTCTTGTCAGTGAGCAACAGTTATGAGACGCCCTTCTTGCTATAATTCCACTTAGCAATCTTAAGCAGATCTGCTGTGAACTGTGTCCACCTTGAATCATGTTGCACTTTCAATACCACTTAGAAACTGACAGACGTCTTGCAAGATGGTACATGAATGTTTCTTCACAACTCTATTTTTTATGGACAAATTAATGGATGAGGAGCCATAATCAGAGATTTAGGACAAATGCATATTTTGAACAAAATGCAGTGCCTTATTTGCTGAAGTTTTAAGTATCTTTCTTCCAAAGTGGAATTCAGAATGTTATGTCCAGATTTAAGAGTTCAAACCCAGGAAGTCAGAAGAAGAGACCTCAGTAGGATATTTAGCACTTTCTCAGTACAGAGCATTGTCAACTTGAAGCTGTTTAGAGCTAATCACTAGGGAACCCAGGTGACTGAAAAGAGTTTTGGCAGACCCCTTAGTTCACATTGTTCAAGGCTGAAGTGTGAAATACTCAATACCACTTACAGGGAGAAGAAAAAAGTTTGTGAAGGGTAGTAATTCAAATACTCTCTTGGGGGATTTCTGAATTCTGATTCCTGTTCCCAGCTCTGTTTGCCTTTATCACCCACTGACCATTTAGCTTAATTCAAGCAGAGAGTAAGTAGAGATTTGAAGTCATCCGTGCTACTTTCCGTCAAACTAGCTACAGGTCAGACCTGTCTTCAGAGTCATGCATCGATTATTTGGGATTTGTAGTATTGTAATTTTTCTGTCTGGCATTCTCATCCTGATTTTGATGGTGGAGCTTTCCACCTGTTACTCAGCCAGACTTTTGCTGTTAACATTTGCTTGTCTAGCGTGAAGAACAAAGCTGAGATAGGTGACTAGGAAAAATTAGAGGCATATCCCTCTAATATTTGATTCTGATTTTTGAGTTGCTGAAATTTTTCCTTTAAAATGAGTGCTATAAGTACAAAGAAAAAGGGAACTGTTTTGGTTTGAGTTTTTTGGTGGTGTGGTTTTTTTTTGTTTGGGATTTTTTTTCCTTTTTTTTCTCATAGCTACTCTGATAGTTTATTTATTTTTCTTTTTGTCTTTATTTGTATACATCAAGTTTTATCTAGTCCTTTAGAAACAGTATCTTTTTCGGAAACAGAACTTAATTTGTTAAACTCTAAGTTAAAAGAATGGCTGCTAGGCTGTTCATTTATGTCACTTTAAGCCAGTAAGTATATTCAATCAGAGTATAATTTGAATTTTGGATGATAGGTTTAATCAGAAACTTATCCTATGTTGATGCAAATAAAACAAGAGGTGGAAAAACCGTCCTTCTGTTTGTGCTTATTCCAGTTGTTAATCACCCTCATTGGTATAAATATGTCTTCTTACTGTAATTAGTTTGGTTTTAGGTTCTATCCAATGCTTTTATTCTCTTCTGCTAGATTAAAAAACTTTCTGAAGCTGGCATTTTCTTCCCAGTGGATGACTTCTCAGTGCTGTTAATATGATGAACAGATTGAGGTCATATGACTTCTAACTATAAAACATTTTCTTCAGCTCTCCTATCCTTTTTACATCCATCTCCTTCTTGCTCTGTTTTTTTTCTTCTGAAACTTTACTGATGTGACTAATTGGAGTGTCTTCAGCATTGTAACACTGCTGCCACTGATGCCACCTGAAAAGTAGAGTTACTTTTTGGTCCCGCTGCTTCCTTGTTTGCATATGTGCACTCTTTGCTGATCATTATGCAGGGGCTCCTATAGCGTCGCTTACATCTTGTTGATCCATTTCCAGCATTCTTCAGGAAGTGTAATCAGTGTTTTCCAAAATACATTCTGTAAATGTGGCAGATATTTCTTCATCACAGATGTCTAACTTTGTGTTTTGTTATAAAATGTGTTATAGTTGAATAGACAAGTTTACCTATGTGTTTGATTATTGATACTTCCTTCTTAGAGGTTATTATCTGTCCTGGGTTCAGCAGTAGCAGTCACTTTTTCTCCTTAGTAGCTGGTGCAGCACTGTGTTTTTGACTTTCAGCTTGGGAACCGTGCTGATAACACCTATGTTTTTAGCTACTACTCAAACGTTTAGTCTGACCAAGGGCTTTCTGAGCCTCATGCTCTGCCAGGGAAGAGGCGAAGCTGGGAGGAAGCAGAGACAGGACACCTGATCCAAACTAGCCAAAGAGGTATTCCATACCACAGCACGTCATGC
>WYDI02038915.1:0-45961 GCA_009867235.2 Psittacus erithacus | reverse complement strand
CATCTCCTCACGGGTACCAACACACATCTCAGCTATTAACAGAAGGCGTCCTACTGCTCAAGAGAGAAGATATAAGAGGTATACTCCACGGGCCACCCTATAAAATAGAGGCCCGTCTGCCGTGCTACCGCCGAGGCGATGCCGTGACTAAGCTTAAACCACAACACAGTTAAAGCAGTAAATGTAAGCTGTCTGAATTTATTTGCCAGAAAAAGCAGAGATATGACTGAGAATTGTTTCCTAAGACATATGCCAATATAGTGGCAAGAAGTGACAATTAAAGCTGGCAAGGTATTATAATATATTTATAATATATATTTAGGGTTTTTTCAAATAAAAATTTGTTTATTAGATTAGCTGGATCCTTCCCCTCTTATAGTCTCAAACATTTGTGCTTTAAATTGTTTTCCCTTCCTGAGAAGTCTGAAAGTTTTCACAAGCACTACTAACACAAACCTCAGCACAGTTCTGCCACTGTAGTACTGTTCGCAGAAAGTATTAAAGTATAAGTTGAGGTCAGAGCCATGATGAGAACCCAAATTATTTTACTCTTCCTGCAGAGCTTTAGTCTCTTGATATTATAATTTTGAGTTTAGTTCTTGAGATTATAGTTTTGCTAATTACTTCTTAACTATTAAAAAGGAAGAAATGATCGACACTTGGAGCTTTTTTTTCCTTTCTATGTTCCATTTCTTTCTCTTCTATTATCCTTTCATTTGCAAAGTCTCGACGCCTAGTTATCCAATTTTCTGCTTCTTCCAAAATCTACCCTAATCACTAGACATAGGAAAATGCTGCAGAGCTTTTCTCCATGGCAGATTGAAAAAAAATCATTACTTTCCAGTCCTCTTCATAACAAGTGTTGTTCTTTGTGATGTAGTTTTCTCTCTGCTTTTGTAGCATAAAATGTGGGCCTTGCTCAGGTGTCACTCACTCATCACTTCCAAAGCACTTCAAAATACCAGCTCAAACTATCCATTTTATCTTACTCATCTATCACTTTCAAATCTCTTCATTGGCTCTTGTATTTGGGTTCTGTTCCGATTCTATATAACTATGTCTTGTCTGAATCTTTTTCTTAAATTTTTGGTTGCTCTCTGTTCTTTCTTCATTGCTTTGTTTGGTGACATGTCCCATTCTGGACACCATGCTGTAATTCCTACTCCTGCATTACTTTGGAAGACACTCCTTTGCTGTTACTGTCCTCCTGCAAAATAGCTCCTTTAGATAATTTATTTCTCTAGCCTTCTCTGGTAACAACTTTTCCCCACCTGTCCCTTAAATTATTTTCAGTTTGATAATGAAGGGTGGATTTATCTGTTTTTCACTCATGAAATAATACATGAGGAAACCTACTCATCTGTTGTCCAGTATGTTCATCAGCAGGAGTCAGCTCAGGCCTGCAGATCACAAACGCCTCATGCAATATACAGTAAAGACTATTTTGCAAAGTGCTGCACAATCCCATGCTATTTTCTGTACAGCTTCTAAGGGAAATAAAAAGATGACAAGGGAGTTACGGGTACATAGTTGAAGTTTCAGAGTTTTTATGAAATTGGTGTTTGAAAGTTCCAGAATAAGAATGTTATGAATATATGCCTGCACCCTAATCATCATAGTAACATCTCTTGAGCTGTTCTTTGTGTGACTCTAAATCTGAAAATGTGTACCAGTCCAAGAAATGATGTATGCTATTGGTAGATGGGCTCTTCTTAAGACTTTAAGTCAAATAAATCCAAGAATTAATTCACTTAATTAGTAATAATGTGGTTCTGGTCATGAATGATGGATGTAACGATGAGTAAATTAATACTGACCTGCTGCTGGAAATGATAATACAAGTCAGATTCATCATATACAATGATGAACCTTTGAGGACTGCATTTCTTGGAGAGTCAGTATATGTATTTTCATACCATTTAATGAGTGGAGGAGTTTTATGTATTGTTTTATACATACTGCTCACATGACTTTGCAATAAAAAAAAAGATATTATGGCAATTAGTAAATTTTTGAACCTCCACTAAGAAAAACTATGTTAAAGCTTTAGCAAGAAAGGAGACCAACTTATCAGTGCCAGCTATCCTGGAGGCTTTAATTCACTGTTCATGGCACAAGAAACACCTAAGAAAACAAGTCTGATGATCGTAAATAAATAAACATAAATAAATATTCTAAAGCTAATTCTAATAATCAGTTATTAGAAGGATTCCTGGGAATAAGAAGCTTAGATATAGCCAATTAAAGAAAACACAAAAATAAATTAAACTGGAAGGGGAGTAATAAATAAAAGGGAAAGCTTGAATATAACTGGGGAACCTGTCATAAATGATTGAGAAAACCAAAGGATGAGAGGTTTCAAGCAATCTTGTCGATGAAGGATGATACACACCTCTTACTGTTGCACAACTAAAGTTGTATTTGTAAATTAGTAAGGGTTCTGCATGTTGCCAACAAGGATTTAAATAAACCTACTGTAACATTCAATACTGTATTTTCTGTAAAATTGCATTTTGCATATTTCATATATTTATGTTTTACCTTAATGCATTTTAGTAATTTTACAGTTTTGCATCAAGTTCAGCAATGCAGATGGATTATGTTATTCGTGATTTATCTAGTATGTAGAGGAAATTAAAGAGCAGGGGAATCCTTACCTGACTAAAACTTGGCATTGGCAAAGTGAGAAGGTATGTGGATGCTGCACAGGGAAGGACAGTATCAGCCAGTTGTGTATATCAGGTCCACGATGGTGTGCTGCGTGCTGCTTCCTGAAAAGTAACAAAGTATTTCTTTAGCTGGGGCGTTTTGGTTTGCCTGGTAGTTAATTGCCTGTTCTTTGGCGGCACGCAGCTCGCAGCTTGTTTGATCAGTAGCCAAGCTGTCGCTGCACAGCTATGTTTTGCTACTCAGGCGCTTTCTTAACTATTTTAGAATTTTTCATAGAATCATTGAATGGTTTGGGTTGGGAGGGACCTTAAGTTCCAATCCCCTTGTCATGGGCAGGGACGCCTTCCACTAGATCAGGTTGCTCAACACCTGCTCCAATCTGGCCTTGAACACCACCAGTGAATGGGGCGGCTACAACTTCTCTGGGCAACCTGTTCCAATGTCTCGCCACCCACTCAGTAAAGAAATTCTTCTTAATGTCTACTCTAAATCTACTTTCTTTCAGTTTAAAAACATTCCCCTTGCCCTATTCATACATGCCCTTCTAAGAACTCCATCTCTAGCTTTCCTGTAGGCCCTTTTTAGTTACTCGAAGCCTCTCTAAGGTTTCCCTGTACTGTACTGCTTTCATTTTCCATATAGCATCAAGTCATGTATTTATAAGGTAATATTTAAACAAACAAATAAAAGCCACTCTGTCTCTCAAGCCGTTGGCCAACAATAACACCTAGTTATCTCCTAATTTGAGGGTAAAACCACAGAAATGTTAACCATATGGAATATTTAAATCCTCTTCAGTATGACAGTATGACAGTATTGTTTATGGATCCATTAGTTTTGTTTCAGCTGGAGTCATCTTTCCTGTGCAGTTTTGAAACCAGCTTCTCTTTCCACATTTTGGTGCAGTGTGAGACTGCTTTAATCTCCTTAAGAGATTAAAGTTGCATTTCAGTAAATTCTTACTGATAGCACAGAACTGTTAAAGCAGCCAGGATGCCGAATTGCAGGGCTACCATTGTACCCTTACTTGTTACAGAGAGCTAGAAGTGGCCAGAAATTTTGTTTGATCACTCTTTTCCTGTTATCAAAAATAATAGCACTGCTGTTGCAAGTGGTTTTAGGCCACTTAGAGAACTGATTTCATGGAGAAACACTAAGTTTTACAAACAAATTACCAAGAATGTCTTGAAAATGCAGTTACATTCCACATACTTTTACTAGACCAACTCAATGAAATTAGCAGAATAGCTTTCTGACTCTGAGACTCATTTCTTCATGTTAGTACCATGTTACATAGAGGGGATCTCCTGATAAAAAGAGGCAGGTGCTCTCCAGAGGTTGTTTCAGACAGATGCAGTTCCTCAGGCATGTGCTTGCTATATATACTGTATGATTCGTTTCAGTTTTTCATTATAGTTGTTCTTTGGGGTGAATGGGTCAGGAATTTCAATCCTTTGGTTTGGATCAGGTTCAGGTCAGTGAAATCTTTAAGTGACCTGACCCAGCGATGAACCAAAGATAGTCCCAGAAGTTTCCCTTGAGAAGGAAACTGGACTCCCAATGATGTTTATCAACTGGTGACACAGTATGGCTTTCTAGATAACATATGACATTGTGGGGTGCTCATGACCACAAACTCTCTTTTGGATAGAAAAAGAAATGGACCTTTTACTGAATTTGATAAAGTTTCTAGTCACATTGTCATTTGCTTTTAGTTCACATTAATGGGTCTGGGAATCTGTAATTTTTACGTGTTCCAAGGCTTTTATCTCCGCTTCATCTATTTTTAAATGTTTTTTATTTTCACAGCTAATTTGCAGGTTCTCAGAGTATAAACTTACCATCCAGGACCACAATACCATATGGCTTTTTGGTTTCATTGATTAGTTTCACCTTATTACCTTTAATTTATTAGGAAAAAAAGGAAAGTTCCTATATCCCATGGGTCATATAATTGGGATTAAAACAGCAAGGATAAGAGCTGCTGCCGCCTTATGAGAAAAACTGATCCAATGATGATGTGTGCATATATGGTGGGCATTATCATGTGGTCTGGCTTAGCCAGAACAGAACAAGCTTCTTCACTTCTTGCTCCCTCTTGTTTTTTTCTGCCTACCCTGATCCACACCTGAGCACTAAGATTATCTTCATGAATGTCCTGAAATATTCCACATATACTATGTCAAAGAAGGATGAGTGAAGAGCTAGTAAAAATGCAGGTAATATTATTCTATTACCTGCATATTATCTGAACATCAAGAGATTTCATACCTGCAAAGTTTCTCCTTGACAAAGAGATTTTTGTACCTGGAAGGCTGAGTAATCTTCATCCTTATGATATCTTTGACTATCACTACCAAAATTATTATGATAAAGTGAAAATGCAGCAATATGCTTAACCATTTTTTCCCCCCAGTTAATCCCTGATCCTTGTTTCTTATTTTCCTATTAATAACAGCTACAGTGTGTCTGGAAGCATATGCTGGTGTAGGTTTTGGGCATTTTTATGGTTGTGTTTGGTTGTTTGTTTGGTTGGGTTTTTTTTTTTAGGACAACTATTTGTTTGCAGTTGTTTAGTGTAGCCAGTTAAATTGGTTTACTAACACAATTTGCCTTGTTGTTCAAGTAGCACTGACCTACAGATCATTGCACTCTGTATGTTGAGTGCCACTGGTAAACTTCACTGGAATTCTTCTGTTATCTCCCACTGGAAAGGATATTGCCTTTCATTCTCCAGCTTAGAGATATTGCAGGAGATGAGCCTTCATCCCCTCTGTGCAACTTCTCTCTTCCTTTTCCTCCCCGCCCATCTGTGTATGCTTAGTTGTCAGTGGAAGGCTGGTGACATAGATTTCTATAATGTGGGAGATATTTCAATCTCTTAATTCAAAACAATGAAGAAGCAGAGGTTGGTATTATATCATTCACACTTCATCTTCATTTGTGGCTTTAGAGAGTGGCAAATGCAGCCTTCATCACCCCTACCCCAGCCCCCACCTGGAGCACACTGCAAAGAATTCCCCACACACACACACACTAGTGAGAGCTCTAACAGCCTGTGGGGGAGAAAAATCAAGGTAAAACATGACACCAAGGCTCCTCTGTGTTTAAAGGAATGAAGGGAAGCACAAGGGCATAAGGGGGTATGTTTCATTTCTTAATGAGATTATTTTTGGCAAAGCTTGTGTTACCATGCAGTCCAAAGATTGATAGGCCTTATCATGGTTAACCTGGTTTGTAACCTCTTTCCCTTTAAATTCATCCAGATCAGACATTTATAATGAGACCTCTAAGATAAATAGAGATGGATGTTTTATTAAGATAAAAAAGATGGATGTTTCAGGGCATAGCACTGCAGAACAAGTTTCATTTTGGAATTCAGAATAGTTTGAATCTGTTCTTTCAAATGGATGCTCTCTTTAGGTTATTGTCAGAGTGGTTTAGTAAGCACTAAATTAAGGAATTAAGGCACTTTGGGTGATAAATAAGAAGAGGTGATGGCTGTGATGGAAGAAACGTGAAACTGTACCTTCTTGAAATATATATTATTTAATAGGCCAAAGCCAAGCCAGTAAAGCATTTGGTGAAACTAGATGTGTTTTGAGAAATGCCCCTTCCTGCTCCAAGTGCTTAGTAGTAGTCCTGCTAATAGGCTCTTCTGCTTATGCTTATAACTAATAAATTAAACTCCGAAGTATTGGATGGCTAAACTGATGTCACGTCATTCATTTTGTGAAAAACATCTCTGGGAATGTGTAAGTGACAAATTAGTTATATAAATATTTGTTGGGATTCTGTGGATTGCCTTTATGGCATTTCTGAACAGCTACAAGTATGATACTGTCCAGAGGCTAGTCTTTCCTGCTCTACTACAAAGCCTGCTTCAACTCACCATGCAAATACTCTGTTTTATATGCCTTCAACTCCTTTCTGTCTGTTTGGCCAGTACAGTTAATAGATCTTTAGGGTTTTTTTAAGGCCCTACAAGAACTCTGATTATCAGGTGTGCTTTCTTATATGCTGTGCACTGATTGGTTTTATCTACATAAGACCTACAATATAAATTTTTCCTGAAATATACCTCTCAGAAAGACATCCAGTTATAGGTGGAGGACATCAAACAGCAGAGGGTCTCTGGTAGTTTCTTCTATTAATTTCCAACTCAAACTGTTAACAGAGTGTGTCTTTAATACTGAATTTTTTTGGCTTCTGCTCCCACCCATTTGTTTCTTTATTAGGCATTTCTACTAGATTAACAAACACTTAAAACTAGGATTTTATCCACCCTGTCACCTCTTAGTCTTTTAGGTAAACTAAATAAGTGGAGGAGCTCTTTGTATCTTTTACTGTGAGGTACTCTGCTTTTTACCTGCCACTTATCTCTGGTTTTTTTGACATTTCTTTCTTTGTAATGCTTATTCATCTTATTATCATGGTTTCTGTTCAGAGCAACTTGATATGTTTTTTATTTTTTGAAAATACACTGATCTGTCAAAATTACATAATCAAATGCATACATCATATACCCAAGCCAGAGAAATGATGATGTTTCGGATGTATAGAGTTACCAGAATTGTTCAGCCAGGAATTTCCCGCTTAATGTGTTTGAACCTGAAGGCTAGTGTTCTTGGAAACTATACAGCCTCTCTGTGCTCCAGAGCAAAGGCAATGCATCTCTCTCTCAAATTCTCCAGAATCTTTTTCAGCCATCACTTTGTGAGCCAGATTTTCAACTGAGATGAATCAGCATAGGTCTGAGGTCAGTAACTCTGACTTCAGGCCTCAGCTGAAAACCCGGTTGTAAGAGATGAAGACCTGGGATGTGTAGGAAGTTTTTAAAGATAATTATAATGATACTGGGTTTTTTTTAATATATATTTTTTTTATTTTCAGTAACATTTAATACTGACTGATTCTTGTTCCAGAAACAAGCTGATATTATATCAGTAAAATGCCTGGTCTCCAGTTTCAAACAGATCTACCTGATAGATCTGGCTTGATCTTTAATGGGGCCACCCAGCCAGCTAGGGCAAAGTGATGGTCACCTGACTTGTGAGTTGCTTAAATTGTGAAGATGTTCAAAGCTGAACCATATATATATTCTTGTATGTGAACTAAACCCATGTAGATAACAGTCTCCCACTGAAAGAAAAACTTTTGTGATATTCCAGTGATCATTGTTATAATGTCACCTAATATTTGCTGCAAAGCAACAATTTCTGAAAGGAAATATTCTGAATGCCCCTGTTGTATCTGCTATCCAGTATTATTTCCATATGTGGTGAATGTATGATATAGTTGTTGGTGCACTTTCCATACATATGGCTGGTTAGAAAATGTATTGTAATAGGAAATTACAAAGGGAGCTTTTGGTGTTAGCTTTATTTTCTTGAAGTGAGACCGAAGGGATTTTTTTGTGTGTTCTATAAGCATTTTTTAGCATTGTTGGAAGCCCTGAGTGCTTTTAGATTTAAGCTGTTAAAAGTGTATTTTCTTCAGCTAATTGCACTGGCTTAAAACCTCTGTGTATAGAATGACTGAATTTGGCACGTGGTTTTTCCCCTAAAATGTGCCTAGACTGACTTGGACAATTTAGTAGCCTCATATTTAAGTTTTATAAGCGGCAAGGTTGAAAATTACTGTGTTTTTTGGTTATTCTCCATGATCAGTAAATAATTGAGACTTCATGAACCACTGGGATATGCTCAGGGCTGGGTGAGAATTAAATTAAATGACCCTGTGTTTGTGTAGCTTGTTTGACTTAGTCTCATCAGCCACTTGAATGTTTAAATTTAATCATTCTATGGTAAATTCATTATCATTAGGTAACCTAACAAAACAGAAAAAGTCAGTCAAGTTTGATACCTTTTCCCCGGGGACCTACAACATAAGTCTCAGGGCAGTAGACTATTAGATCATAGCCTGTTGTGCTGAAAGTGAACTTCTCTTGGGAGCAACAGTCCCAATTCCAAATTCAAGCACAGGAATTGATATTTCAGGATGGATTTGTTGGGGTTTTTTCTGACATTATCTTGTGCTCAATTTCCTGATAGATTCTTATGAGGTGGGGCAGGGTTTGGGTTGTGTGGTATGTATTAATAGATTAGGGTTTCAGTTAAAGCCCTCTGGAGTCAATGAAAAAAAATTACCTCATTTTGGATGAGGACTTGATATCTACACAACTGGAGCAGGAGAAAGTTAAGAAAATATGATTCTAATGTAAATGTAAAGAATATTATTCCTTTGCTAGCATAATAGCAGTTCATGTAGCATAGGTTTATTTGCATATGTGACCAGTCAGCTGTAGGGTCAGTTAAACTGAGGATAATTTGAAATCTGAAACTATCAAAGTTCAGAAGAAGATCTGGATGTTCTTTCTGATAGATTTTTGTGGTACTAACCTTCCAAATTCTGTCAGTCTATATAGGCTGTTGATGATACCTGTCATCCAGTGGGGATTACACTGAAGATCTCCAGAGTTAAAAACATAAATTAAAAGTCCATACCTGAAGATATAGAAGGACTGAATGCTCTGAAAACTGGGCAAAGTAAGGGAAGATGTGATAATATACAATCTAAAAGAATGCATAAATTTGTTGTTTTGAATACCATTGTGTTACATGTATGTAAAGAACTTGCAAAACTTACCTTCTGCATAAAAATATGGAAAAAAAAATCTCCTCTTTATAGGGTCTGATCTTGGTGATCCACAAGTGTTGGGAAAAATTAGTCCAAATTTGAGCTGGATAACATTTTCAGTAATAAAACTCAGTTTTGTAGTTCTCTATTATAAATTCAGCAATTCTAACTGCTTAGCTTGTAAAAAATTACATGATTTATCCGCTTTTAGTGTGGGTCGGGTGGCTCATTTTTTAGCTACTTTGTTCAAAAGTTTTTTTAGTTTAGTAATACAATTTGGGATGAGCTATGAAGTTCCTTGAAAGAGGAAGATGTGTGGTGTTGTTTTCTAAAAAAGAAGCAAACTATGTTGTATACATAAAGATGTTGAAGTACGTGGAGCCTGTTTATTCCATTATTTATAATGAGGATGACCATCTGAGTCATGGTTCTCAGCCACTATTGAGACATTTCAAATAGGAATAAAAAGAGGTACATGATAAATGCTATGAAGTGATATGTGACAATATAGTTTCAAAACTTTTTCACCTCCTCCTGGCATGATAATAGCTTTATATTTAAGCAAGGCATTTGAGTATTTGTGAAGAGGCAATTCATAAAAGAATTCTTGGATTTTGACAAAAAATGGGCAGGAATTAATTCAGGAAAGGATCCTTGAACCTGATCAAGATGAACAGCTGTTTGAACAAACAAGACTTTTTGTATTGTAGTGGAGTAGGAATGTTTTTGTCCATCTGCCCACTCATTCTGAGGTGGAAGAAGTAATGCTGTAACCCAGCAGCTTTAGTCCCAGCTATGATGCTGCTCCTATCCATTTTATTTGATGTATCTCTCTTTCTCCACTGCACATTTTAATTAAGAGAGCTTTACTATGTGTTAGTCATCATAACGCACTGGTTGCTTTCAAATTAAAGAAACCAACCTTTGACCTCATGGATAACAAAGCTAATGCAGAAGTTAATGCCTTGAACATCCTGTTTCTGGAGATGTGTTTTTGCACTGCTGTCCGCGGGTCAGGGTCAGTGTAAAGAGGGCTTGGAAGGCTGCTGCGTATGGTTATCTAAACAATGCAATCTCTGTCCATAAGGCTGCAAATCCATCCCCAGTGACATATATCAATGAAACACTCCTGTTGTTATGCAATTCTTTTACATTCTTTAGCTTATTTTCCTGGAAGAGAGATGTGCCTCTCCCTTTTACCAGAGAACCTTATAAACTCCATAGCCTTCACAAAAGGCAGAATCTCAGTGAAGGGATGAGTAACGAATGTCATATGCTTGATTACCTTTTTACAGCTTTACTTTTTCACTGTTGAATATGAAAGAATAATAAAATACACACGTTTCCAAAATCTGGAATGCCATATATCTAAATTGTGTGAAAAAGATTATTTTTTTTGAGTGTTTCAGCAATACTGTTTTATTGGCAATACTTTTTGTGATATTTATAGAAAACATAGGTGTATAAAAACACTATTGGAACTCCTGAAATTCAGTAAGAATTCACTTATTTTTAGTATCTCCACTAAAACATTTCAGTAAGAGCAACTGAAGTGCCAAAAGCGTTGAGTCAGTTCAGCAACACATTGTGGTAGACAGTACCACCACTAAAGAATGGTTTTATGTTACATTATTGAGCCTGAAGTTAATAGAGAAGTACTAGAAGGAGTCAACAATTTCATTCTGTTACTCTTCCAGAGTCATTATAGCTCAAGGACAGAGGATTTCATGTACCGTTAGCTATTTTCACAGTTAAGTATAACTGATGCCAGGCTAAAAATGATGTAGGCTTAAGATTTGTCTTCTGTTCTTAGACCCATTCTTTCTTTTGCTAAATTAGGAAAAATTGGTCAGTGATAACCTGGAGCTGTTGCCCCATAGTCCTATACACATACTGTGTAACTATGATATATGTCCCATGTACTTAAGCATAGATTATGATTTTTCCAGAAAAATATTTTTTTGTATATGCTAAAAAAAAAAATAATTGCTGAATTATGTATGAAATCAATTTTTTGCAAATTAGTTCCTACAAAATACTACAAAGTACAGATTATGTTTAATTTATCACTGTATTTAAGACATCAGTGCCAAAAAGAATGTCTTCTGGTTTTCTAAATGGAGAAAAGTAAGATAGTCTTGTAAGTAAGGCTAGAACAAGACTAGACTCAGACCTTTTGCATTTAAAGCCCTGAGTGTGTCATATAATCATGTTTAATTTCAGTCCTTTTGGCTTTTGAGATCCTAAGCTTTCTGGTGAAAAAGCTGAATTTTCAGATGCCATTGCAATATTACTGAATAAGAATTGTCTAGAGCTCAGAAGTCAGAGGAAAATATTAAAATCAATCAAAAGCAGAGATTGGTGCAGACTGTTGACGTCAGGTAAATGTCGAGAGTTTGGATTTTTGCCTTTTTAATCAGGTTGAACTGAGGGATTCAGAAAGCACAGCAGTGACTTTTTAGCGCAAAGGGTACTCACACAAGTGGAATATTTGTCAAAACAGCCTCTCTGGTTACTACAAAAGTTGACTGACCATTTTACAACTAGGTAGGTGAATTTTAATGTATATGTGTGTGTTCCTATGTTGTGCTTGTTTGTTGATTTTTTGTCTTGTTTTGTTTTAAATTAGAGAATCTTGTAACTTTTTTCCAGGTTATACCACAGATGCAAGTTTGCCTTTCTGACACACGGAAATATTGAAATGGCTGACAGCAGTGCAAGAAAGCCATAGAGAGATGATGTGGTATAAGAAGTGGCTTTCATCTCTGAGGCAAGGAGATGGATTTAGTTAACAAAATTCCTCCAGGTCCAACTCAAAGTCTAAGCTTCCTGTCCATCAGCATGAACTGGTGGTGTGAAGGCTTTAAAGTACTTTCATTACATGCAGATCAAACATTCCCTTATTCAGAGCAATCTAGACTTTTCTGCGTCTTTTCATTTCCCTCTAGACACAGATTAAGCATTTTTGGTATAACTTTTTTTTCCCCTAAGGATATTACTAGAACAGCATATGCATTTTTACTTACTACAAAGAAAACATATTTTTCCTTCAAAGAAAAATGCTTTTTAAAAATATGCATAGTTTTGCAAACTCATCAAAAAATATATGTGCTTGTGGATATATACCACAAACGTATCTAGAAAATGTGTGCAAACTAGTTGCTGCTCACATAGAAATGCTTAACATATCTCCGAGAAAAACAAAGACATTTTTCAATTTGCTGTACTGCATGATGTAAAAATATGAGTTCATAATAAGGCAGAATAAAGAGAAAATCAACTGATGTAGAGGAGAACATGTTAAGCTATATATATTGAGGTAGAAACAATTCAGAGGAAGTAAAGGATTTGAAGCTTGATCATAAGTATTGCACCCATGTAGTGCATTGCAATCTTTTTACAGTTTAACATTCACCTATAGATAATGTATTAATTATGTGTAATTTACATTCTGGGGCTTCCTCCTGGAATAACTGGAGTTACTGACTAACTTCTGCTTACAGTCGTAGGAGTTTGCAATGCTCACACAAAGCAGGTGTGAGGCTCCACTGGCTGCAGGATTTGCTGTGTATTACTGTTCACTTCCACTTAGGACTCCCAGGATCTTTTGTGTGGGTCATGCAATGGAGTTTATTATCAACATACAGTGCAAAGGTTTGTCCAGGATTAATGGAATTTTTATCTATTTGCAGTAAGGTAAAAAAGTATTATGTTTTTAAATTATTCACCATGAATGATGTTAATTGAATTTGTCATTCCTTATGTTTGTGGTGTTTTGATTTTGGGGGATTGGGAAGGCCTGACATTAAGTATTTGAATGATTTGTTTACAAAATGATGGCTTTCCTTGTAATTGACACTTGCAATGGAGGAGGCTGAAAAACTGTTCCCTTTAAAAGGATAATGTTTTCTATCTACTGAGAATACTTTTTCCCAAATTTATTTTAAGAAAGGAGCTCCGTGTTACTGATGAGGTTTATGTGCAGTCTGTGCACAGACCTCCTTGTCTTCGAAAAAATTTCCAAGTCAAGCCAAAATCAAGGCTGCAATAATATTTCTGAGATTGTAAACTGTAGTTCTGGTAACAAACGTAAGGTTGCTACTAGGTCATAAAAGCTCATAGCTGAGTCATGTAACCGACTGAACAGCATTAGGCAGGTACCATATTAAGTAACTTTGTCTAAACAGTAGTGAAGTACAATTAGGAGAAATGCTGTCAGCCGTACATATGACAGAAATGGTTATGTGATTTCATAAATGCTCTGAAAGCCCTGAAATACTACATTTCACTTACATTTTCTTTCATTGTCCTGTAATAAAAACTCTTCTGTTAAGACTTCTTTAACAGGAAATACAGGAAAGAGCTGTTTTATTATGAAGGAGAAGAGTTAATTCACTTTGTTTTTTACGTCTCCTGCTATGAAATGTTAATTCTAGTGTTGAAGTCCTTTAAGAACCTTGCACTGTAACTAAGAATTACTGTAAATGTCAAAAAACATAGTTGTATTAATTGGAATAGACCAAATTTGGTCAGTTAAATTTCAGTTATTTTAGTTAAAATTGATATCTGCAAGGATTGGGGGATAGATTGTCTTCGATCTAGCCATGGTTCATATGCGGTAGCTAATAGAATGAATATTAGGAGAGCTTCAGAAAAACAAATGAAACCCTTCTTAACTGCAAAGTAAGGAAAATTACTGGCTTTTGGTTGACACCATCAGACCACATATCGAACAAAGAAATAACTATTTTGGAAGAAAAGTTTAAAGTTACTCATTTGGAAGTATCAAAGGTAAGCTGCACAGAGATGCATGCAGTCTGGTAAAAAACTATGTCTTTTCTATTTCATCTTTTCTGATACTGTTGCATGACTGCTGTTGGTAGAGGCCCTGTGTCAAAAACAGGTATGTGCTATTTGTGCTTATGTTGCCACAACCCTAATAACTAATCACTGTGATCTCTTTTGCTGGGAGGCGTAATTATGAAAATAATCTGAAATTTTGCATTCTTTAGACAACTGAGATCAAAGAGTTGAAGTCAGCTACATAGTAGAAAACAATTCTCCCTGGTATCCAGTGACAGGACGTGTGGGAATGGTTCAAGCTGCACCAGGGTAGATTTAGACTGGAGATCAGGAAGCATTTCTTTACTGAGAGAGTGGTCAAATGCTGGAATAGGCTTCTTAGAGAGATAGTTGATGCCCCAAGACTGGCAATCTTCAAGAGGCATTTGGACAATGCCCTCAATAGCATGCTTTAATTTGGTGAAACCTGAACTAGATTATCACTGAAAATCCTTTACAACTGAAATAGTTGTAAGATCTATTCTGTTCTATTTTATTCAAGACAATGAATGTTGCAAAAACAGAAAAGTGTAACCTTCTCTGTGTATAACTTCTTCACACATTGGAAAACTTATTCCTATAGTTGGACCTGAGGCTGTATGGGCTTCATACAGCAGCCTGTCAGCTTTATGAGTATCTTCAGTGTTAATGAGGAGTCTGCTGGCATTAATGTTACCTGTCAATGTGCTTTGGTGAAATATTACTCTGTCACCCTTATAATAATTTGCTCCATGAAGAGTTTTCTGAATTACAACGCAGCAAGTGTTTATTTCCTGCCATTTTTTCAGAATGTCTCAGGCTAGTGTTTGGATGTGAGCCATTAATACTGCCCTCCCAGAATTGCTACTTAGACCTGTTCTTCTCATTTCTGACTACAGCTGCTTTCTTAGGAAGTGCTTCCTCTGTCCATTCAGAACACCTAGGCTGTGTTCTCAATTCCTGATGAACTGAGGGTGTGAAACAGTTGAAAAATCTTACTAAGTCTTTTTGACCAGCATTACTGCTGCTACAGATCGATGCACCTATGCTTTTGTTATTTGCTTGTCTGTATACTAGTGTTGTTAGTGACCAGGTTGCTGGTCCTGATTAGGAAGCATCTCTTTGTGCTAAATATGTTAAATTTGCAAATGATTAGAGAGAATGTCTTTGAGAAATGCATATAGTATTGTGTTTCACAAATTACAGACTACATATGGTGGCAAAGGCAATAAATTAAAAACTTTAATAAATGCAAGCCATACAAAATTTGCAATTAATAAGAACTGCTCTCATGAGATACTATTACAGTGCTTCCTTCAAAATACAATGCTTCCTTCAAAACACAGTGCTTCCTCCAAAATGATAAGTCATGCACTTACTGCACTTTCATCAAAACAGTTCCCAAGTAATTGTAAAGATGCAAGCCTGATTCTCCTTTGACTATGTCAGAATAAAACCCAGGAGTAAAAGGATTGCACTATTAAAAATTATTGTGGAGGAAGAAGAAATGCAAGTAAAATGCAGACATAGATATAGATTAATTGAGATAGCACTCAGTGTAACTAAATAAGAAACCACTGCCTTGGGATATGCAATCAAATGGAGTTATGATTGACTAGCTTTGATTGGTTCATATGCAGTTGAGACCAGAGAAATGCTAAAAACTCTTACACTGAAAAATTAAAAGCAAATAACAATGATCAGGCATATGTATCATATCTATATGTGGTAAAAATAGGTTGTAGTAAAAACGGGTTGTTTTTTCAATTAAGCCAAAACTAAACAGTTTGTGTGACACTACTTTTAGATAGGAAAAATACCATTTCTGCTGGGCACAATAAAATTTAGATGAATGAAAGAGTTGGTTTAAGTAATTCTTTGTCTTACAAATGTGCATATATTAGGGCATGATGAAATATTTTGTAATTTGTTCTAGCCATAAAAATGTTTCCCTGGGTTTCTTTCTGGAGGGAGATCAGAAAACAGTTATTTCACAGGAATAAGGATTTCATATTGGACCACACAGTAAACTGAGAGCTATATAAAAACAAAGCAACATGTAGACCATTTTGTATTTCCATATAAAGACATCAGATTTTTGTTTGTCCTGCATATGTGGAAGGTGTCCATTGGACATTTTGTTGCTGTTGAAATGGATAGAGCCTTCTCTGCTGGACACTGGAAGTTCTTTGCTGAGAATTCTGCACAAACCTTTGTAGTCATCTGGTCAAAGTTTTGAAGAAGAAGCCAGAAGAATCAGAGCCATTTTTGCCCCACATTTTTGTGGTTTTGTGTAGATGTTCTTGCTATGGATACTATGTTCTGGCTTCCTGGGTGCTCTGAAAATCTTGTTATTATACCCAAAGAGGAGTAGATAAAGCTACCATTCCTACACTTTTCCATGAAAAAAAAACCCAGTTCATTTGCTGTTAGGGGGCAGATGAGGGTTTTTTTTTTTTCTTCTTTTTTTTCTTTCCTTTTGATTTCTTTAAAAAAACCAACAGAGGGGTATTCTGTGTTCTTGAACTGCTAAAGTAAAAAATTTGTATCATAATTCCTGTTGGCTTGGAGATATGAGCCAAACTAAAAAAGATATGAGTGATTGTGAACCCCAGACTGGAGGAAAAGATCAAAGAGCATGTTCTAAATGAGCAAAAATAAACAGTATTGGTAAATACTGCTTCATGCCCACTTTCTCTAGTCCCTAAGTATGTTTTTGTACAATATGGTAAAATGTGGGATTGGGCGTCAGTTTTTTCAAGGTTCAGTAATCTTGGATTGCAAGTAAAAATTCTAAAGGACACAAACAAAAAACGTGATAGATTTAATATTTGACTTCTCTGTAAATACCATTTGTGATATGAAAATCCAGGCTAGTTCCATGTTTTTCTTCATTTTAAAGCAGAGAATTAAAGGCTTAGGTATTGTCCAGACCTCATGATTTGCAAAGATTGCCAAAATTAAGATGGCACTTTCAGTTGTGGATGAGAGGCACTGAAGGGGAACAGTGTTGAGGGTATATATATGTGAGGTTATGCTAATGTTTCAGTTTGATTTTTCCAGTGTTTCTTTTCTTAAAAATTCATCAGAAGCAGTATCTTTTTTTCCAAGTTGAAAACATTTTAAATTCTTTTTAGTTCTAACAAGCACAAAATCAAATTAATTATATTCCTTTGTCTAGTTCTGATGCTGCACTTATTCCGTTTTCTGCTGTCTCTGAATTGAGCTGCAACCAGTTATTTGCTTTGAGCAAAACTTTTTGATACATCCCCAACATCTGCTCTTCCCGTGCCTCTGTCTCTAGCTAGTCTGCAGTATGAGTTTGTGTCTGAATTGCCAAATATACATAAATCATGTCTTAAGGTCATCTTTATTACTTGCTTTTGCTTTCTTAGGAAGTGCATCATCAATCAGTGTTTGTGAGCCTGCACCCCTGTCATCCTTGTGGCTGGCTTGTGTGACTAGTGTTAATGCTATAGGCAGAGAGCGAGGGAGCCTGGATTTAGAAAGGCAAAGGGTAAAGCCATGAAGGAGAAATGGTACAGATTCTGCTGATGGAGTGCAAAGAAACTTAAGCAAGTAGCAGGAGCGTTGTCAGATCAACGATGTCCTTGCAGTTTTTTCACTATCTCACTGCTAAAGATACTGTACTTTAGATATGCCTGAGGCAAAGTGACAGTGGTACTGTGGAAGCATGTTGTGCTAATGAGCATTTTACACTGCTTTTGTTTATGCCTGGTTTTTTTGTATGTTATGAGATGGCTCTGTATATAAGTATTTCTTAAATTCTGTACAGTTTCTGATACAGCATTGGTTTACTCCTGTGCTTTAACATCAGATAGGTGATAACCAATGTGTGAACATTCCATGCACAGTTACTTGTTAAATTGCCCAAAAGCCAATAAGAAATTTGATTTCTTTTTACTTCGGGGTTTAGAAAATTTGGGGAAGCATCCTTATTGCGGAGGTCTCTAAAAACACTAGTCTTGTTTCTGGAGTATGGAACTGGTATGTGTAAGAGAGGTAACTGGTTGTATCTCATTCTGTCAGTGATCACACTCCATCTTGCCAAAATGTATAGGATCATTGAATCATGGAAAAATACTGTTTCTTTTTTAAAATGTGCTTGTGTGGATAGAGTTGCAGTACTTGCCTTCCACTCAGTCTGCTGTTGTATCACCTTAGGCTATGTTCTGTCATATATTATGAAGTCTACAGAAATTTGGACCCAGTTTTATGCTAAGCGGTGGTAGAAGAAAATTCATATGGGAAGAAGTATAGGTGATTTTGAGGCTTTTTCTCTGAATCAGTTATCATTCACTCCCACTTACAGTGATGCTAACTAGCACTTTGCTATTAATTTTCTAAGACATAACCCCCATCTGGAATATTGCAACAATTTTCAATTGATATTTTCTTTAAGTTCCAATTTTTATTTTTTTTTTTAGTGGCTCTCAGTCCTGTTTTCTGTTCATTTACTGTGAGTTGTCTGTTTAAACCTGATTGCATTTGTTTTTGCAAAGCAAGAAATATAACTACTACATTTCTATTGCATGAATGCTTGAGGAAACTCAAACCAATTAATTTTGGTTAGTCTAGAAGACTTGGAAGATCTTCTAAATCTTATTTAACTTCGTGAAGATTCTTGGGCCCAGTTGAACTCTTACACTGTGGAAAAATGTTATGAAATAACAGCTAGGTAGAAAAATCTCAGAGAAACTGCTTCTCTTGAAGCAGCTTCTCTGAGATTTTTCTTATAGATCTTGTTCCCAATCAAGTACTATATACCATCTTTTTGAAGCATTTTGGCAGTGGACTCTGTGATCCTTGCCAGAGCCCTGCAGTGCATGAAAACAAATAACAAAAATAAACTGTGTTAATTGGACAAATCAGAGTTTTCAAATCGGTCTGATTTTGTGGCCTCTCTTACTCTTCTGGAATTTATTTACAGAGATGGTTTTAACTTTTTTTATCGTAGATAACAGTTTTGTTGATTCAATTGTCATGTATTTTGATGGATTAATTCCCCATTGTTATCAAAGTGATTTGGGCCATCTTTAAGTGTCAAAAAGAGTTCTTATGGAGGTAGCGCTTATGGATGTACTGAGAGTGGCTGAGCAGTGGTCATTGTACTGTTTGAATAATGAGTTCTTGCTTTCTGACCCACTAGCATTCACATTTTAGGCATGAAGAGAGATATCTGAAGTCTCAATAAAGAAAGCCTTTGGCTAACATTTCTCTCAAAGCTTATTCTACTTTAAGTGCATTTTTGTGACTGCATTGAACATGGAAAGAGAAACTGTAAGGCTTGATGTCATATCTTATTCAGCATCAGTTCAAGAGCACAGAGAATGAATTCTTTAAGTGCAGAAGTCTCAGTGTGTAGTTCCTAACAATAATAAAACAACCAAGGTAAAAGGAAGCTGATACTGAGGAAGAATGTCAGACTGAAACAGAAAAGGTAAACCCCCACATTTCTGCATTAACTATGCTGTGAAGTTAGTAGTACTCTACTTGTTTCTGAGATTTCTGTGAAGTATTTATTACTAACTGGGATAGGTTAATTTTGGGGTCCATTAATTTCACCCAATAAAAATTTGCCTTAAAAGATGATGCAGAAAAAATACAAGCAAAATATAAGCAAGCTATCACTTATTTTTACATATTAGTTGTACATATTCTGATCCTGCATAGGAAAGTTAAAACTGAAGAACACTGTGCTTTAATAGGATGTAAATCTTATGTTAACATTTAGACTAATTATTCTTTGCAAAATAATACAATATGTGTTTTAATGTGTCTAAGTGAAATAGTTTAAAGTTGTTAACTGTTTCAGTAATCCAGAATTAAGTATTACTGAAACTATGTCAAGGATTCTGAATTTCATGGTTTTAATTTACATGGGTAAAGGCTTCTACTGGCAGAAAGGGAATTTCTTTTCTTACCAGACTCTAGTGCATTGGTCATTTGAACTCAGAGACAGCAGTTGAAAACACTACTAAAGGCTCAATTTTAATATCAGAATTAAAGAGTGTTTAGGTGGACAGATATTCTGCAAGGCCACTCCATTCTCATTGTGCCACGTAAAATGAAGATTACAGTTTACCGTAAAATGGTTTTAAAATTTGCTGATCTGTTCCTTACAGAAATTATATAATAACAAATACGGTAACCTAACAGTATAATTCTTCAAAGAATTTTTGAAGGAAATTTCAAATAGTATTTGAAAGACTATGTCTTAACAAAATAGTATCTGTCCTCTTTAGAAATGAAAAGTTATCTTTGAAATACATCTAATCTTGGTTGTTTTGGTTTTTTTAATAAGTGATATTCTGATCAGATTTGCTTACTTTAAGAGGCATAAAGGCAAGATACTGACTTGCTGTCATGGAACTGAAGTTGACTACTCTCATTTTCAGCAGCTGAGCATCTTGATCTGTGTCTTCACCTTAAGATTTAACTTTAGATTTAAGGGCACATATTTTTTTTGTTTCAATGAGGTAGACTTAAATACAGCCTTCAGCAACCATTGGAAATTATATGGCTTTTTACTTTTATTGCTCTTTCTGCTTTTGAGCTTGTTGTCATTTTCATCCCTTCGTTAGTCAAGATGCTGTGACTTTCAGCAGCATTGACCTTCCACAAGCAAAAATGTGCCAGGTTGTTAGTATGTATGTTTGTTGTTAACTTATCTGTTGCCCAAGTAACCAACATGCCTTGTCTGCAACACCCAGAAGAGCAGTGTTGGAAGAAGGAAAGTGTTCAGCTCCCAGCTGTGTCCTGATTGCAATTTCCGTTGTAATATTCCCTCTTTTTTGAATCCCTTATCAAAGTTGTTTAGTCTCTTTCCAAATTTGTTCCTGGGCCTGTGAGCACTTAAGCACCTGAGTATCATTACCATACAACTAACACTGCTGACTCAGGTCAACATGACTGCAGTGTGAGTGCTTAGAGAGGAAGAAAGAGCACATGTATTCAATTGCTGGCAGACTCATAGTTTATAGAGTCAGCATTTATGCTCCGTATTATAGAAGGCACAGATGATGACTGTGAAGTCCTTTAGGTACCTACAGGTAGTACCGGATGTTCAGACCTCTAGAGAAAGCTCTCCCATGTCAGTCTCCCAGAAGCACTGTTTCTATCTTCAGGCACTTTTCAAAATCTGACAGTGCCTCCTTTCTTTAAAGAGCTCAAAACATCAAAAAGAGCAGGGAAGTGCTAGGCTGAGTAAAGGGATGGGACACAGTGCATGTGAGTTACTTTGTATACAAAGGTGATGAACTGCAGATGTTTAAACCTGATATCAGGGTGGTATTGCAGCTGCCTTCGTTCCCCTGAACCAGCCAGATGTTATATCCTTCCCTTTTTCTCCCAACCCACAGCTCAGTTTTTTCCCACTGTCTTGTTCTATGCTTGGATCAGAGCACTATATTCTTCTGTCCTATTTAACAGTGATACTGTTTTCTCATGATTAGGAATATTGTGATAGAGGGGTTTGTTTTTTTATTGTTGCACCTTGATTGCTACACATAGTGCAAAGGAAATCTTACCATTTCTTCTTTTGAGACTAACTCAAGAGAACTCCTTAAGCCAGCAGGATGTTAGGAAAGCTTACATTTACTAATACAGGAGAAACTACTCAACCAAACTTAGTTGTGTCAATATGCCCAAGTCTTCTATGATGATGTGGAAATAACACATGGAAATATAAGAAGAACAGAATTAAATTTCTAGGTTTAATTTGGAACTTTTATATACTTTTCAAGCAATTTAGGTACAATTCAGAATCAGCACTAGCCATTATAGTTTTGTTGATAATATGGATTGTGATCACAGAGTTTTCACATTCATCTTTATTCTATCAGCACACTTCTAAGCTGTCTTCTGTCTTTAATATTTGTTAGGAATACATTTTACTGATTACATTGTAGAAGAGCTTAAATTCTGTGTTTATCCCAGATTTTCCTGGACCTGTTTTGTTCATCAGATCTTATTTACTCTTAGTGCCTTTCTCACAATGTGTCATGAAGCCATTTATTCAGGATGCTCTACACTTCACCTGTGTATCCTAATAACACCTATAGTTAACATTACCTAATGCTGTTGGGAAGGGTTCACTTGCTGCTGGACTTATCTCCTGATGGAGAGCTCTTTGTTGCTTTTGCAGGGGAAGTTTTTCCCCTTACTACTGCTGCTCCCAGTGGGCTCATAATCAGATACAGAAAAATGAGTGAAACTATATGAACAGGAAAATATTTCTGCATGTCTATGAGGGTAACAGAAACCGGCCCCAAGAGGCAATAAGAATGCTAATCTCCAGTTGTTTGTAAAGTTAAGTTTGTCAGGGCCTTTTTAGTTAAAAATGTCTTTTAGGCCAGTCACATCAATTGGCAAAGGGATGTCAGCAGTTCCACTGCACCAGTAGTAAAAAATAGTTTTACACACTCAGATTTTTAGTTGGCACATCTCCACCCTTAAACCAGGAAGCCACTTTGTCTAGGGCTATACGAAATCCTCACCATACTGGACAGTGCACATCTAGTGAAAACATTTTTTAGGGTTGAATTTTTAATGTATTTTCTTAAAATTATTTCAGATGCTACTGGGATGCAAACATCTAATGGTTTTCCTTTATGTTATAGCACTTCTGCAACTGTAGAACTGCTGTTTCCCATAATAATTTTCAGACTTCAAACATACATTTGATGTTCTTTTATAGATGTGTATGTGATTTTTATAAAAATCAGTTTATCATCTTCAATGCACATTCTTTCCTGAAATCCATTTAAAAGAATACAATGATATAAGAGCATATTTGAGATCAGTGATTGATTTCTAAAATATTTTTCTCTTTAGATTTTGAGAAATAACTGATTGCTTGAAAATATTTGAAACCTATTCAGAGGATGTCCTAGACCTGTGAGAATTGGATTTATAAAGCCTCCCACTTAATCCACACATAACTCTCACTACATTGCAGTTAATGCTGCTTTGTCTTTTGTTTCCTTCTGGAGGTAATCTAAGACTTGTTGTAAGAAAACACAGAGATACTTTATTGCAAGAGAAACTTCCCAGTCCTTACAGCAGTGATGTTACTGTCTTACTGATTCCTAAGGTCATCAAAGTGTAGCAGGCTATGAGAAGCAGAGAAATGAGGAGTGGAAGATAGAGTGCTTGGTGTGCTGACAGCGTAGTTAAGGATGTGCTTGCATCATCAGCTGAAGATAGTTGTACACTTGTTCCACCCGTGTTAGTCTAAACTAATAAACCAGTAAGTACAGATAATGTTAGTTCATAGGAATGTGGCCTAGCGATATTTCAGTGTGGTTTCATCCCTTTTGTGCAGACATGGCCCATGCCAGCTGTGGCAGATGCTATGTGTGATGATGTGCAGCTGACCACACACACATGCCCTAAGACTAGGGGAAAATAACATCATTTTGGGGGTCCCTTACTTTGGGATTGCATCTCTGTGAGAAGCCAGCAAGAGTTAGCTTAAAAATTCAGTTTAGTTTCCCATTTCATTTATCCTGATAGGTGATGGGAAATGTATGCATTTATGCATGAATGGGAAATGTCAGGGAGTAAGAAAACAATATTTTCAAGCTCTGTTTTTGGTAATAAATATGCAATGTTAAAGAAAACAGAATCAGTTAGGAACCACCACTGCCACTCTGAAGTTGCATTGAAGACAGGACTAGATGAACACTCAAATTGACTTAAACTTTGTAGGTGAGTTTTACTTTTTCTTTGAAGTGAGATTCCCACTCCCCATGTCAAGGTTATCTTAGCGATACCCTTTGAAACAGTCAGACCACTTACCAGTTGATGGATGTTTAGAAGTTTGACAGTCTCTGCATTAATCCTACTCTTGTATGAAAATGGCTTTATCAAGCCTGTAATTAGAAATGAAATGGTTTCCACACAGCTTGACTTTCAAAGAGGTTCCAGTTTCACATAACTTCATATAAACAGAATCAGAAGATATAACCAGATACCACAGTTCCTGCTTACTAATTGCCATAAAGCAGAGCCATCTGCTTTATACAAAGTCTAGGTCAGGTAATCCTTCGAAACTGTGACCTTTGAGGCTCCATGGAACTTGTTCTTGATTAAATAAAACCGTCTTAGGAAGTTATTGGGAAACTTGGTGCAGGTTCAGTCTGAGCAGAGAATGTAACTGATTGGATTTCTGTATAATCTTAAGCAGACGGTTCTAAACCAGTCTGATTTGAACTTTTGGGATTTTTTTCTTGCTAGTGTTAATTTTTCATAACAATTCAAGGTACAAATGAATTATTTCAGTTTTTAAAGTGATTCCTCATAAAAGATAAATTAGATGACAAAACAAATGATTTAAACAAATTCGTGACATTAAAAGACAAAGTGAAGTGACTGAATGTTTCATCAGCCTAAACTAAGCTCAGAATCTGGACTGGGGAAAACAGCGACCATCCTCCATTTTGTGAGGCTGCATGGCCTTTTTTTAGTGAGCATGTGCTACAGCACAGGGGGGTGATAAACGTGAATGGAGCAAAAGAGATATAATTACAGCTTAGCACATAGAATAGTATACATGTAATTTCTCACAACTATTTCATTAGTAGCAAGGCTTGTATCATGGATGCTTTTAAGTTTTTCTCTTTTCCATCTTATACTATATTTAAATATTTAATCCATTATATGAAAATAGTTACTGTGAATAAATAATCAGTTATTCTGCTCTAGTTTTCTTTTGGCATTGGTGACTTATTTTTGGCTGACTATCTTTGGCAAGCAATTGCCAATTATTCACTGCTAGATTAAAAATAGATGTGTTATTACCAAAGCAAATAATACATGATTTTGCAGTTACACAGAGCTTTCCAGTTGAGGATAACAACATTTTTTGTAACCACTAATGAATTTATCCCCTTACCACCAACCGAACATTCATGTTCTTGCCTTAGGGATGAGAAAGATAAGGTGTATACTGCAGCAAGACATGGTCTACCTTTTCCAGGGACTGGTGTAGGTTAAAACTGATGGAAGACACTAGAATGTGGCACTCATTAGAAATGGGTCTTCACATATGAATTGAGAGATTCTGGTCTACCCATCCAGCCATCTGGGCAAGGGTTGGAGTTGCTCTGCCTGGTCCATGATATGCCGATCTTACAAAAGACAGAAAAGCTGAATTGTAACTGCCTTCTCAGAATAAAATGTATCCATTCACAAGTGTTGCATTAATGAAATAGATTAATATTTTGAGACTAAGTGATTTTGAACTTTGAGAGCTCCCTTCTGATGAGGTGGGAGATCAAACAGGAAGTCAATCATGGCTGATGACCTGATTATCTTAACTGTTTAAACTTCATTATGGTATAACTTTTCCTCTCAATAGTCGCTTCAGGCAGATGCCCTATTATTGAATGTGGTCTGCGCAGCTATTTTGTGTTCTTAACAAAAGTTTGTGAAGAAGTACTGCAGTGGAGAAAAGTTTCTCACTGAACTAGGTGATCCTGTCATGTATGAGGACAACGCTTTTCCAGGTTTAACGCATCCCTTTGAAATGTCTCTCTAGCATCAGGATCATAAGTCTCAGCATGACACCCAAAGTTTGTGGCATTTTCACACCTTTGAATATGCTCCTCAGAATTGTGCTGGCACAAAAGTCTAACTCTGTACTCCACATTTTTGTCCAGGCGATGGTTTTTCCTTTCCCAGCTGCAGTGATAAGGCCTCTCGAAATCCTGAAGGGATATTGGTATTTGGTAAGTATGGCTGGTTCCAGGCTTTGTTCCTTATTTGCAGCCCTATAGGAAGATATGATGACAGTCTACTTTTCCATGTTCTCAGTTGCTGCAGGGACTGACGACTAGTGATACAATGGCCTTCTCTTGGCTGCGAAGTGAGAAGTTCTTCATATCTGCACATTTTTCAAATAGCAGAGACTGGTTTTACTGTAAAAATCACCTTATATATACCTAATCACTTTGTGAGAAGCACTGGATACCTAAAGTAGCCATTAAGTGCAGAATTTTGCTGGGTTGGACTGTGTAATTTTATTAAATAAAGAGGCATCTGAAATCTGATACGTAATAAATTCTGTGAGCAGCATTTGGAAGCAAACAGAGGCAGTTTTCCTTGAAATTCAAAGTGCAGTAGCTCAGAGACAGCCATCTGTATGTATTTAGGGAATCTGAAATTACCCGAATGCCTGGCAAATTTTTTGTAATTATCTCAGAAATGAATTATGATAGTTCACAGATAATGTCCTAGCCCTTTCAATTCCTACTTTGATAAAACCTTCTAAAAATCTGTTGCCTATTTTATTCCTTGCTGCGATTAAAAAAATCCCACAAACAGACAAACAAAAAAGCTTGCTTTGAACAATCTTATTGGAAAGAGTGTGTTTGTTTTAAAGATTCAGCATTTTAAATACAAACAAGGGAATGCTGAAATCTGCCACAGTAGCTTCACTGTGCTTCACAGTAGCTTCACAGATCAAAAGTAAGCAGAAAAAACAGAAACGTTTGGAAGAAACAGCAGTGCCAGAGCATGATTTCAGGTATTTGGGAAAGTAGCTTCTTCTCTCTGATGAACTCAAAATGTAGGATATTTTGTAAAGTGGAACTTCCCATTCAGATCATTCCATATAATGATTTTTTTATGGGAACATTGACTAGCTTAGTTATTTAGAAGAAATATTTATTTTGAGCTAATGAGAAATCTCTTTCCTAGGCAGTCACACAATTGCCAAGTAGAGGTTAACTTTAACTTCTTAATGCTTGTTTCCAAGCAATGAGTGTAGAATGGGAAGAAAAATGTGGGAATATAACTTAATATAGTGATATGTTAATTTTGCGTAACTAAAGAGATTCAGAACACTAAATTGCCAGTAAAAAACAATGCTGAACAGTCACCTCTACTTTGAAAATCTCTTTTTAGTTACAGGGAAGAGACAAAGCTGAATAACACATTAGCAGAATACTATCTTCAAATTTCAGAAATGGGAAAATTGGATAAGTACCAAGAATCTCTTACTCCTCTAGGCTTAATTTTTGTTCTGGCAACTGCAAATGACAAGGATGACCTTCCCCCATCCCTCCTGCATCTCAGTGTTGTAGGAATCACAACTAGTTTCAGCACAGGCCCCTCCATTAGAACTTTCTGTTCTTGACAGGCTTTATTTGGAAGCATGAAAGTAATATGGTTTCTTTATTTGATTTTGCATTTGATTGATTGCTTTTAATGAAATATATTCTCTTTCTTGTGGTGTAGCTATAGTTCTTGCTGATGGCAGCAATATCAATCTGTACCTCTTGTCAGCTATGGCTGGTTTATATAATTTTTTAACAATTTTTGAATGAATGCTGATTTCTGTGTCCATATTCTTTAAGTTGGATGGTATATTCGTTTTTACTTTCTCGCAACTCTGTAAAACATGGTAAAATATTGGTATCTGGCCCAAGGTAGAGTTGCAGACAGAAGACTTCAGAGTCTCGGGATTAACCATATAGTTAGATGACTTTTGCAATTGCAATTACGTCTCTGCACAACACTGCATAATGGCATATAGTGCAGTATATGACTTGTTCAGAGCTTTCCTTTGTGTTCTGTTGCTTGCTGTGGGCCCTGCCTGAGTTTCTGTTTCCCACAAGGCAGGGTTGGTTTTGCTGTGCACACAAGAGATTGATTACTTCTTAGTGAATCCCCATACCTCAGCCAGCTAGGATCTGCAGGTGTTTGCTACTTGTGGTGTTCTGAATGCTGGCTTGCTTAGCTCCAGGCAGTGGAGCACCTGAATAATTTGTGTTAAGGGAATTTTTTCAATTGGAACTTTGAAGTTCTGTGAAGTCAGTTCATGATCTAAACTAAGAGGTTTATGATGTGACAGGAAAATGTTGCAAAAATTTCTTTTAACATTACACACTTTTGTTTCACAGTATTTTTCGAGTAAGAAGTGTTTAATATTCTTCTCTAATGGAAAATTTGTACCTTCATACCCCTTTTTCTTGTTTCCTTTTGGCCCCCTTTCCCTATTTCTGTTAAGAATCAGGATCACTGGCCCCAGCGATAATTTTGAAGGCAAGATTTATTTGTGGGAAAACATAATCTCAGGAATCTAAGTGCATCCATTTTAAACAGCCTGATTTTCCTTCTTTGTGCTTTTGGCAAAATTCTGTGCCAAACTTTTTTTCTGGTTGTATTCTTGAAGAGTACAAAAATATTGTTCTGAATAGCTTTTCGCTCATCATCATGGTTTAATCCCAGCTGTCAGCTAAGCCCCACTCAGCAGCTCACTCAGTTCCCTCTGGTGGGATGAGGAAGAGAATCAGAAGAGTAAAAGTGAGAAAGCTCATGAGTTGAGATAAAGACGGTTTAATAGATAAAGCAAAAGCCATGAATGCAAGCAAAGCAAAACAAGGAATTTATTCACCATTTCCCATCAGCAGGCAGGTGTTCAGGCATCTCCAGGAAAGGTGGGCTTCATCACACGAGGGCATCATTTCAAATGTGTTGTGTCCCACTCTTCCTTTTTTCTTTTCCCAACTTTTATTGCTGAGCACAGCATCACATGGTATGGAATAGCCCTTGGGTCAGCTGGGTTCAGCTGTCCCAGCTGTGTGCCTTCTCAACTCCTTGTGCACCCCTAGTCTGCTCATACTTGCAAGGGTGGAGTAAGAAACAGAAAAACCTTGGCTGTATAAATGCTGCTCAGCAACAGTTAAAACACCTCTATGTTATCAAGTGTTTCTAGCACAAATCCGAAGCATAGCCTCATACTAGCTTCTATGAAGAAAATTAACTACCACAGCCAAACCTAGCAAAATTGTTTTTAGGATTGCAGGCACCAGGTGAATTTCTGAACTGCAAAAATTCTGCAGATCAGTGCATGGCAAGTGCTGCAGTGAAGTTATCAGCAGTCCAACAGGAGGTACCAGCTAACAGATTTCTGAACCTGTTGAGCAAAATGAAGATGGTAAGAGACTTTTTCCCTGAATACTGAATCATTGTAGAAATACCCAAACTCAATGAAATAAATTTCAAAGTCACTTCCCCTAGGACAAAACAGGATTTATAAGAGGTGACTGGGATTGTGGAAGTTGAAATGTAATCATGGCTTCTTCAAAAGTTACATTACCACTTCTTTCTAATAATATATGTGCATATATGTTTGCCTAGTCTTAGAAAAAGAAAGAAAAATTAGTTTCTTGAACTGAATCAGCTTCTTTCTCTAGCAAATTTGTGAGGGAAAGGCTTCAAATTCAAGCTCCACAGCTTCTTCCATTGTTAGGTTCTTGCTGTTATGCTGTGGAGTAAACTGAGTCGTCTAGACGACCTGTGAATCTTGGAGCAGTAACACAATCGCAATGCCGAAGACACTAAGCAAACCTGAGTGACTGAACCAGGGATTTCAATATCTTATATTGCATACATATATTCTATTCCTTTAATTGACTCCAATATTGATTCAGTTTATTATTATTTAACTTAGCAGAGGTGCCACTTATGTTACTGCATGGAAGCTGATAAAAGAAATATGAAAATTTTATTGTATACGACCCTGTTTTATTGCTGAACCCAGAGAAATTAAGGCATTTTGATAAGATCCCTAAATGGATAAGCTTAACAAAGCACAGAGCATTATTACCTGTCTGTAATCGCTGAAGCACTTTTGTTTGACTTCAGAGGTGTTGTGTATGACCTGTGTGCCAACTTTTCTACCTGTAAAATGTCTGCCCCTACTGCTTTGTAAATTGGCTGCTGGGAAGAGAATTCTCTCTAATGCTTATGGGAGTCTTTTGGAAGTTCATGCTACAGCTTTGTTTGTTCCAATGGTATTTGACATTTCACAAGCTGCACATTTATTATTTGATAGGCATAGCATCAAAAAATAATTAGGCCAAACGATCACACGAAGCCCAACAGAAAACTTTTTCTGGGCATGTTAGCTGCTTTTTATTAATAATTATTATCATTAAACTTTACCAAACTATATTATAATCTCATTGCCTGCTCATCATTACTGAACTCCGAAATTGATGTGAGGATTTGAATTTTCTTGTGAGATAAACAATGTTTACATTTGAAAAAACTAAAACGTTCAAGTGTAACTCCTTCCTTTCTTCCCTTTGTTTCTGTTAGAAAACAGCTATAGATTTACCATTTGCCGGGAGAGGTCACTCTTTCTCCTTGTCATGCCTGGTTGAGGCTATAGTACCATCGGAAACCCTCTTTCCTTACTAGAACACATTGGCACATTCTTTGAAGTACAGTTTGGATGCTGTCTGATATAACTGAAGAGCGCGGTATTGGAAGGATTAGTAGAATTTGCTTGGAATCAATATGGAAAAGTCTAAAGGAATTTTGTGGCAAATGATGATGTATCTCCAGGTTTCCATCAACCGTCTGGTGTAATTCTAACAAAAGCCCATAATTCTCTTAAGTTCTATCATAGAATTATAAATGGAGGTTTCAAAAAGCAGAAATGAGAATATATCACTTCATAAAACTGTACAATTTTTAAAGGAATTTTGAGACCCCACAATGTTTTAAATTCATGTGTTAGTGACAGTCTTCCATGGTGTTTAACATTGGAATAATAATGCATCTTAGTAGAAGTTAGTAAGTTATTCAACCAACTGCAGTTTGAGCAAACCCAAGCCAAATTTGAGTCCTCTAGGATATCCTATCATTAAATTTATGAGAAAAAGAATTCTCATGACTGAATTCTCACCAAAGGAAGAGGTAGAAAATCCCTAGGATATGGTTTCTGATTAACAATCTGAGCAGGTATGAAAAAGAAAACACACATTGATAATTTCTGTTTCAAACATGTCTTTCATTCCTATGTAAAATTAAGTTCAATGGCTTGGATAAAATAAGATTATCCCCAGGGCCTCATGCCCCAGTTCAAACCTAATGTGTCTTCAGTGTCTGAAGTTTAAAAAATGTTTGATTTCCTTGCCCTTTTATTTAACTTTTTTCCCCTATTTTTGCATTCCAGTGATGTAGAAGCAGGAAAAACACTCCCAATAGCCCTGAACTAGAGCACTGTAAACCTGGCTAGTCAACACAGTATTGTATGATTTCTGCTGGATTGGCAATTTCCCAAATCCAGGCTGCATCATAAGGTTGCTGGTTCAGTTTTGCAGACTTGGGAAATTTGGAACTGCATCCCACTGGTGGAGTTCTTATTTACTCTCAGCTGCATGCATGAAATGTATGTAACTCTCCTGTTCCTGTTTGTTTATGTTTATATGGTAAAAAGCTGAAAGAAAGAGCAACAGAACCCATTGCAAGCATCTCTGTATGTACATCTGGCTTCTTCTCACCTAAAAATTTCTAGAACAAGTAGAAAAATTAGATTTTATTAAGAAATTGTTTTTTTAAAGGACTTGCTACTTTTATTTTTTTTTTTTTAAGTTGTTCCTCAATGTTGCTGGCTTTCATGCTATGATGTGTTCTGGGACTGAAAGGATCTGATGGCTGAGACCTGCTAGTAACACATGTTCAGTTTACCACAGAATGCCACTGTGAAACGCGTTTCTATGTATCTGCCTCAAAATTTCCTGCTCAGTGGAAGAAAATGAAGTGTGTATTGAAATACTGGAAAAGGAAAAGAGACTTTGAGGCATATAGGAAAATGTGCATGAATTGTACTTGAATTTGGATCCTTTGGGGAAAAGTTCAGTTTTGTTTTGTTGTTTGCACCTCTGGATGAAGTAGAAGCTATGCTCGTATGTGCCTCCAAGTATGATGACAACAAAAATAGTAAAAAACAATAAATGTACTCTCCTCTCTCTATGCCACCACTTTGTTCTCAGGGGAGCAGATTATCAAAGGAGAAACTAAAAGCACTCCATCAAATCAAGTTCCTAGCAAACTAGAGCTGTAGCAAGCTGCCTCTCTGGCCAAGGTGTGAAAAACAGGAACATGTCTCTTTGAACATATAAACTCTCTGCTCTGTATTCAACAGGCAGCCTTTCTTACCATAAAAATCAAAGTGCCTATATTGTTACATCCTTTGCTCTCTACAAGGATATATAAATAGCTTGAGAGTCAGAAGAATTCTGCACAGAAATGCATATTTGAACAGTGAACTGGCTTTTCTATTACCCTTTTGTTGACCTTTAACTTTTGCTTTCCTGCTACCTATCAATGCGAAACAGATAACTAGTTTGTGGCAAGATCTATATACGGTAATCCATATCTGTTTCATGAGACACAGAGGAACATATTTGGGGTTGACTTAGAGTGGAAAGCTGTGCAAGGAAGAAAACTGCCAAAGTAGTACTTATTTTTCAGTATATTCCATTGTATTCTCAAAAAAACCCCACCCTGTAATTGCTAGATAGAATTCATGGGAATATCCTACCTTTCCTAATGTAGGAAATGTTAGAATCATAGCCTATCTTTACTAAATTTAGTGCTAAAGCCTAACAAGCTTCCTCTTTATGACATTTATTTCTACATTTCTTCAGGAAATCTTGCTAGAAGTGTGCTTCCAGCATTGGCTAAACTGGTACTCTTTTTCCTTGATGTACTGGGGGCAGGTTTTGGGGACTGGGGAAATTAAAATTGCAGAAAGGTGATGTGTTAAGTGGGTCCCTTTCTTCATGTTGTTTCAGTATATTATTCACTGCAGGTTGACTTCTTTGTTCACATAGTTTACTTTGCAATATTAGAACATGTTTCTAATCCTTATGCATGTGTGGCATTGTGTAATTGAAAAAAGAAAAAAGTGTATTAACTTGATCTTGTAATAGTCCAGTGTATCTGTATCAATGTAGGTCCTCCAGGCAGTAAATTCTCTTAAAGGAGAAGTCTTGCAGTTCTATTACATATTGTGCAGAATACTTTCTTTGCTTTACTTTTAAGGAACATCTTAACCTTCCATGGTTGCAATTCAGGAAATGGCTCTGGAGTCAGAAGTGTTGCTTCCTATTACCTCCTTTCTTTTGTTGACACTACTAAATGCCTGCTGCTGCAATAAAAATCTCCAGACCTTCTACCAAACAGCTGTTTTGCAAAGTCCTCACTTTATGTGTATTCAAGTTCCTGTTAAAAGAAAACATTTGTACTGCACTGCTGTTGCTATGAATAGTCAGACTGGCATATACAGCATACTTTGCTTCAGCCCATGTCCATCTGATTGCCTCTGGCTACTTTCTTCCTTTAGCAGTCTGGAATATTCAGGAAATATTTAGATGAACAAGGAAGCAGTTTATCTAAACTAACAATGATTCCAACTGTGCAAAGATAATAACATGAGCTCCTTCTTTACATACATGAATTAATTTTAAATTAGAATGAAAGTGAAAAATTAACTTCATCTGAAAATTGATCAAATATATGTAGTCCTACAATGTGTATAGGAATGCAACTGAAGTAGGGTCACACATCTAGGATCTTTTGCTAGATATTGGCATGTCCACAAGGGTCTGGATTCTCAGATTGGAATATGATAAAATAGGTCTTGGGTTCATTACAGTTCCAAGAAACATGATGTAAAACTGGTCAAGCCCATGATTTTCTGGGCAAATTAGTCTAGGTTTTTTAATTTATTTTTATTTCCTAGTGATGTTTTTGTTTCCCTCATTGTAACACCAATTCCCCAGATGAAAGAAAATAAGCCAATCCCACCAGGTTTATTGCTAATCAGAATAAAACCTGACAATTTTTGAGAAGAAAAATCTTGAGGGGAAAAAAATCTACAAAGCTTGTTTATGAGCTGACTGAACTCAGTCCAAATCTTAATGATTATTGGGGTTTTTTTTTGTTCTGCATCTGGTTTTACCTTGTAGTATTATATAATGCAATTTTTAAAATTATTTTGGATAATTTGATAATAAAATAAAAAAATTATTGCCTATCTAGATGTCATCCCTAAAGCAACATGATCTCTGTCAACTTTCTTTGTCAAGAAAAAACTAGCTTTCATTCATGCTTTGCATCAGTATAAGGCACTGATATATTTATAAAGATAGTCTGCATATGAAATAGCAAATTTTCAAAGCTGTCATTCTTCACACTATTTTCTCTGCTCACTTTTGAGTTACAAATCAACAAAGAAATTGTCAGATACAGATTTTATCATAACTCATAAAAATGTATTTAAACATCTGTATTTTTACCAACAAAATTAATAATGTACTGTTTTAAAGTTGTCTGAAGAGAGAAACTATTTACATGGCAATAGAACAAATATATATCTTCAAAAGCTCAAGGTACTTGTGTGACTGCAGTCCAGAACGCACAGTTTAAATAAAACCTTTGGGGATTTAAATAATAGTACAACAGGGTGGTCTTTCATGATTTGATTTCCCTCTTCTTTTGCTTCCCAGAGAATTCCATTTAAAGAGTATTTAATTGAGGAGATTTTCTTTGCAGCATTTTCCCCTTTCTTTTTTAAAGGTTTAGAGCTTTGTTCTAAGTGTTTTAACTTGTAATCAAGAAATGTGTCAAGTCTGTTGCCAATTAGTGTTGCTGATGTGAAAATTGATTGGATCTTGGGAAAGATGGCTAAGTCTTATAAAATAACAAAACAGTCTGTAAAAGAGGGCTTGGGAACAGAGGCAAGAAGCACCAATGTGAAAGACTTAATGAAAGAAAACAAAGTATTCAGACCCTCAGAACAGTGTTGCAGACTCCCTTACTAGGGTACAGCTATGCTAGGTGAAGAAAACTTTTTTCATTGTCTTGTTGGGTCATTGTTTTTGTTCAGGAGGGATGCAACCATGATGGCATGCAGTACCTTTACAGGAGGGCATTCTCCTGAAGTAGGAACAGAAGCAGTTCTGTCAAATAGGTCAAATAGGAGGAAGGTTCCCTGGAGTAACCAAATAATAATAACAACAATAATAATAATGATAATAATATATAGGGAAAACTCAGACAGGAATAAAAACAATTTTTAGACTCTTACATATGCAACCCAATATTTAGAGGGTTATTCCTTCACATGGAACAAAACATGGTGTTTGAAGTAAACTAAGAAGGAAGTTTGATTTGATTGTGGTGCAGAACATCAACACTAGACTTTGAGTTGTCGGATGTATCATTTGTTAGATAAATGCTTGAGAACTTTTGACCATGGATGATGTAGAAAATCTTGCAGAAACCTTTGAATGAACAGGATGAGCAAAACCAGTGTGCTCAGGACTACATTCTTATCCCTGTGTTACTGTGTGTCTTCAGTAGATATAATTTACTGCATGGAGGTGGTGGCTGAGGAGATAGCTGTCAGCATGCCATGGAGAGATGGATGCAGCTCATCTTGGAGACAGGGATAGGCAGATTTACACATCCACAGGAAGTCCATGTGTGCACTGCAGGATCTGTGACGTGAAAAGTAGAAGCTGAAGCACTTTTTCACCTTCCTTTGCTGAATTTCTGTACTTATTTGAAACTGAACTAAAGAGTCGTTGGGAAAATATTTTTTTCTTTAACATTAGTGAATTATAGGTTTTAAGAAAAAAAGGGAAACCAGAACTCTCTGTTCCCTGAAAACCAAGGAAAAGAATTAATAAAAGAACTTTCTTCATAAATGTCTCTTAAAGCACTGTAAAAGGGAGTCTAATTCTAATGATTCCCATTTAACAGATTTGTGCATGAACTTTGCCATTGTCATGCAGTGGAGATAAACGTTAAACTCATTTACCTGCATCATAAAAGAAAAAGACAGCTTTTTTCTATTAGAAGATGAATATGCAGCTTTGTAAATTTGTTTGAATTGCACTTAAATACTACATTAATTGAATTATTTTGTCCCTGGAAGACTGGGAATTAAAACTAGAAAGGTGCCACAAGTGAGAATAGTCTTAGTTTAGGCAAAAGTTTTTTGAAAATTAAAGATAATGTAGTTTTTACAAAACCAGGATGAAACCGAAACATCCTTGTTAATATTTATTCTGATTTTCCCTCAGTAATATTATTCTTGCAGTCTTAAAAACCCAACTGTATTAAGGTGTTAAGATTAAATAATACTAAATGAATACATTAAAATACACATGATATATTAGCTTTATTGACATCAGTACAAATGCAACAATCTATATCACTTGGCAGTTGAGTCTGCGGAATTTGATAAACTGTTGCTAATACTGAAAATCTGTTGCGTTTTATCTTTAAAAGTAGAGCATTTTTTTTCCAGTTAAAGAGCTATGCATAAGCCTCTGAAGTCAGTAAATTGCATGTTGAAAAGTTACCTTAAACTGTATTGCAGTTGTGAGTGGGTAATGTCTAACAAACTGATTTACCCTGAAGTAAGGTAACTATTCAGTAATGTTTATGGTATATAGCAATAAAATATCATCCAGTATTAAAGCTGTGAAATACATTAATCATACTACCAAGAAAAACTGTTATTTACTGTTAGCTTTGTATATAGTTGTTTATATAACTGTCAATGTGTCATGGCTGGGTTCCAAATGTCTGCTTAAATCTAATAGTGAATAGACAAAAAGGGTCCTCAGGAGATATGCTGGACTTGCAAATTACTGGTGGAGTGGGTTGTTTTGGGTTTTTTTTGTCTGCTTTCCAGAACTGAATATTGAAGGAAAATATACCTCATTTACTAACAAAGCTCTACAGGATCAACTTTGAGCTTATATAAAGAAGGTTGAAAGCTAAGGTAGCATCTTACTGCAAGGATATTTTATTTTTGGGTCACCAGAAAAGGAACTCATATAGCCAAGACAAAGCAAGTCTTTAACTACTTGCCAGCTTATGTTAGGTATGTACTTGAGACATTGCCAGAGAGTTTAGTAGTAGAAAAAAAGAGATTTTAGTAGTAGAAAAAAAGAGGTTTTGTTACTGAAACCTCCTTTATCATGTTCAAGCTGGTTTTAATATATTTTATGAAAGAGGTTTAGTGAGAAATATAGGAAGCATTTCAATTCAGCCACACTGATTTTCTTGAACCATTGCTTAGCAGTTTTTATACAAACAAAAACCACAGAAGCATACGTTTGTCTGTATGTTTTGGTACATTTGACTGCTTTTGTTTACTGATTGTCTTTCCATTACATCTAATAGCAGCAGCTGATCTTTTTCACATTGGCATCGATAATTTAAAAAAATTAAGGCAGAAAAGTAGGTAATGTAAAAAGCTGATTCATAGCAGTGCTATCAAAGGCTGTGAAAGACCTAACTGTGAAACAGTTTCTTACAAGGTAAAAAAATACTTACTTTCTTACTCCTGTAAATAAATACTTTGAGATATTCTTATTGACAGAAGGTTAAGCAATCAACAATTTAAAGGTTTTTTTTTTAACAAAAATAGAACGTTCCTTTTCTCACTCCTGCATCTGCTCTTGAGAACCATGGCACCATATTTTCTTACATCCTTCCATCAGGTATGTGAAGGTGTGGGCCTCATAGTTACAACAACCTGAGTGAAGCAGACAGCATCTCTCCACTTAAAACTTACTTCCAATGAAACCTATTCCTTTTTGCTTAGGACTGATATGGATATAGAAGAGCTTGTGACTTAGTGGTTACAATGTCTCCTCACACTTACACCGGACAGTTAGCGCAGTTGAAAGCACCGTTTTAGTCAACGAGATGAAATAATAGGGCTACCTACCCAGTGTCGGTGAAAGTGACAGAAACTGGCCCCATGGGGAGATTTCCTAAGATAGCATTGTATAAGATAGGAAAAGACATTTGTTGAAGAAAGAAAAGGACAGTATTTCTGTAAAATATTTTCGTATAGTATCAGTAAAGTCTGTTGCACCTGCAAAAGTGCTACTTATTTTATGGAAGCAAGTCTGACTCATTGCAAAGGGAAAGCAAAAGGTCAGGGGCAAGTTCTACTTACCATTACATCTGCCAGCAACTTGAGCATCATCAGCACTTAGGGTGCTGGGGATGCTCATGCTAAGGGAAGGTGGGCAGGGCTGGTGCTTGCCAAACAGATTGAGAAAACTTTGGCAAAACACAGTTGAAGAAAACAACAGCTGAGAATTATTACAGCTAAAGATCTCTGTCTGGCTTTTGTTCTACATTATCTCAGCATGAATCCCAATTTCTGAATTCCCTCCCTAAGGTGCAGCAGTGACAGAAATTGACTTAGATTTACTGCAGTGAGGTCAACACCAGAATCAGGTCCGTTTCCTAATCTGAGCTCAGAGCTGCAAGGGGAAAAGAATAGGGAAATATTTCTGAATGGATTTTGACTTTTCTAGCTGGTGATGCTGGCATAAGGATAAGGGGAGTGTCTGAATCTGAGTAAGAAATGTGAGACAGGATGAATTCTGGAGTTTCCCTTGGGAAATTGGCTTGGAGTTCTCAAACTTCCTTTAGGAAGGTGGCAGAGCGTTAACCAGCCCTACAAGCTGCCGCATTGCTGTACCTTCCAGGTGATCGTAGCAGTGTCAACAACACATGCAGTTACTTGGTCAGCCCTGTTGCTTCTGATCACTGTCTGTGCATCCCAGGCAAGTTCCCTGTTTTTCAGAGGGAGGTTTCTACTTCTGTGTGCATTTTCCTTTAAACTACTCTGCTTGGCTTTGTAGGAGTGCTCAGTCTGAAAGCAAATCTGATGGCTATGACAAGGTGAGAAAAAACAGCATAGGAAAAATGAAATATTGCCCACCACTCACACCAAAACAAAGAGAAGTCAGTCATTCTGAGAGCAGAAGAGTTCATGAAGCCTGATTCATTGCATATTTGTGCCTCACAGTTGATGCCTGTATTATTGGTTGAAATGAGATAGTGTGCTCAAAACTTACAGAGGAGATAGAAGGATTGAACAGACCTACAGAAAGACAGGCACAGGGACACACTTATGCACGTACTGTGATCACAAGAGTCCTGTTTACCTGAAGCAAGAAACGAAATTAAACTCCAGGGACATGGGGAGGGGAACAAAGAAGAAGTATCTTTGATCTTTCTAGCAGTGTAAAACCAATCTTATTTCTAGCAGATCTGTCTGAACGTTTGAGACACAAACTCTCAATCACATCCCCCAACATGAAATAGAAGAGGTGGGAAGTGCAACTGCCATGATAGCACAAAACAAATCTCCCCTTTCCCTACCCTCTGGCCAAAGACAGCAGTTAATCCTCCTTGCTTCCAAACAGATGTTTCTTTATCTGCTAGTCTTCCACCAACACTGGCTGAGACATCCTCTTTCTTTCTAAACCTCTGGTATTTGCAGCTGTGTTGAAAGTAGTGCATAAATCCTCCGCCCGGTAGGAGTGATGTAGATAGCAATGACATGGGTAACTTCCTCTTTATATCTTGGGAAGCAATCTTCTGCAAGCTGCTTCCTTCCATCCTTCTCCTGGTGATTGAGGAAGGATTTGTGGGCCAAATGATTTTTGGCACTGGTTTCTCTGCTGGCAACACTTCAGTTCAGAAGCCATCCTGAAGTCCAAACAGTGAAGGGTGAGCATGTGAGACTAGTTGTCAGAGGAGTAGAGTTGATAAGAACCCTCATATCTTGACTGGAGAGAGTGCCTTGGCATTGCCAGATGGAGAATGAGGTACTGCTATTTTACTTAGAGACAGTTGGTCTTGAGTTAAAAGAAACAGAAAATTTAGTAGTCTGCAGTTATATAAATAAATAAACTTCTTTGGTTCTATTGTCATGGTTAAAGAAGTGTAAAGACTGATTTGGTATAAAACTTAGATACAGACTTTGCTCAACTTCCTTTGAAGGTGATGATAAAAATGCCATAAAATTCAACAGCATAGACTTAGCAGTAAACAATAATTTACAGTGGGATGTTGCCTTGAGGCGAGAGAAGGGAGAAACACAAGATTACAGGTAGGAGCAAATGAAGCAAGGCTACCAGTAAAGAACCATGAGGAATGATCAGTCCTTCTTGTGTGGAGCAATAGAGAAAGAGCTGAGTGTGGTGAACACAGCATAGAAGCAATGGTGGGCATAGATAACAGAGCTTCAGTAACAGGGTGTCCTGGGTTCAACAGTAGCAGGCATTTTTTTCCTTCTTAGTAGCTGGTGCAGTGCTGCGGTTTTGACTTTCAGCCTGGGAACAGCACTGATAATACCGATGTTTTTAGTTGCTGCTCAGTAATGTTTGCTCTGACCAAGGACTTTCTGCGCCTCATGCTCTGCCAGGGAGGAGGGGAAGCTGGGAGGAAGCAGAGACAGGACACCTGACCCAAACTAGCCAAAGAGGTATTCCATACCACAGCCCAGGATGTAAACTGGGGGTAGTTACCAGGAAGGGTTAGATCACTGCTCGGTCGGGCTGGGTATCAGTCAATGGGTGGTGAGTGGTTGTGTTTTCTTCCCTTGTTATTTCTACTATCATTATTACAATTGGTGGTAGCAGCAGTGGTTTGTGTTATACCTTAGTTACTGGACTGTTCTTATCTCAACCTGTGGGAGTTCTGTTCTTTCAATTCTCCTCCCCATCCCCCCGGGAGCTGGGGGGGGGAAGAAAGGGGGTGAGCAAGTGGCTGCGTGGCTGAGCTGCCAACTGGGTTTAAACCACGACACAGGGACACTGAAAGCAGAGTAGGCTGAAAGCAGATTTTAATGAAGAACTAGATGTGGCTGCTATTGCGAATTGAAATGGGCTGGGTACTGTTAATCATAGTTGACTTGTTCTGAGTTTATGCCAGTGTAACTTTTCCAGGAGCAGGACAGGCAGATGCTAGGGTCATCTCAGATACTGTTTGCAGCTGGAGAGTAGCTCCTTCAAAGATGCCCTGGCTTAACACCTTGTGTAAGTTAATTACAAATAATTATAATAAAAATATCATGTTAGTTGATCCCCTTGTATTTTCAATGCTGCCAGGTGATACTGCCCTTGGAGACAGATAACAGCATTGCCAGGTGATGGAAAGAAGGTCCCCAGAATGGTTTTGTAAAAAAGAATTGTGTTGAAGTAGTTTATCTTAGATTGCAAATCTGAGCTACTAATTTCTGTCTCTTCCTTTTCTGTGGTGAGAAGAAAGGCCCAGATCTCAAAATATTTCAGAAGAAATTAAACTGAAATTGGTATAACTGCAAAATATTTTGCATAGATAAAACTGTGCACTTTAACAAAAACACACTTACAAGCTCTACTTGCTGGAGTATATTTTCATAAAGAACTGGCTTCGGCCTGTTGAATTTACTATGGATTTAGTGATATGATTCAATTTGATACTTTATAGGAGTATATCCAGGATCATTTTGGCATTTTTCATTTTTGTTACTGTTTATAAGTGGTTCATGTGTATATATTAAATATTTATGGTTAATATCTGCTGGAAAATATTGCTAGATAAATTATTGATGTCTTAAAAGAAAATAGTATTTTTTCCATTATAATGATTACATTTTCTCAAAATGTGATTCATTTTTTATTCTGCTGATTTAATTCTTAATTCTGTATTCAACTTGAACTGTAACATAAGACTTGTCAGGAAATACTGGATGAGATTCTGATCTCCTAAAGGGATTTCCCATCATTCAGCTTCATTATCCTCAGTAAAATTTTGTTGCTATGGCTGGAGTGAATCTTATCTACTCATTCTAGCCTCTTTTTTGAGGCTGGTTTTCATTACTTATATGTAAAGCTGTTATATATATCTTTAAACATGAGGTAATGGTGGAATGCTGTTGACCTTCTCTAACTAATCATATTTTAAGTCCTGACAATACTGGTATCCATTTTAGATGCTGGTTTATAAAAAGTTCTAGTTTTTAAGCCTAAATGAAGCTGAGACCCTTTCAAGGTTGGTGGATGTGTTCAGCACATTTTCACAGTGTGTTCGAAAGCATCAGTTTGAAAACAGCTTAGGATCAGCCTCTGCAACCCTTAGTCTTAGAAAGAAGTGTTTTACCCTATGCTTCTTCCATTTTATTTAAATAATGGTGTCAAAATTGCCACTGCACTGTAGTAAAAGAGAATATGTCTGAAACTGAAACAAGAAGTGCAGAACACTTCAGGTATTTCAGGGTTTTAAACATTCAAAATAAGATTCCATAAAACTCAAAAAATTGCTGTGTAAAGTAAGCCTTCTTCTTACTAAAAGTCACAGCATAAAAAAGGCATAAAATCCAGAGTAAAACTATCTGTATTATTGGCATTCACTTTCAGCTCTTTTCAGCAGACTTCCTTGGCTAATCTAATAGCATCATTTGTGATGCTTATCCATGGGGCATAAAATAGCGGTTTGCCACCCACCTTGAGCAGGTTGGTTTTAGAGTCTTTGAAGGCAAAACAAAAAAGTACCCTGCCATTAATGGCAAGCTGGAATTTTATATCCACTTGTTTTTGACAGTTATATTTGAAGCTGTCACTATTTTTTTCAGAGCCTTTAAAATGCATCCTTTTTACATGTTAACATGAATACATTAAAGTGGGAAAAATCCCTGCAGCTTTACTGGGTGCTAGTTGACACATGAAGACCTCTGTATTCAATGCACACACAGAACACATGTGATTAAAATTGCAATTATAGCTCTGTGTTAAGCATTTGAAAGCATAAATTAAAGGGGATTGGTAATCTTTTATATCCCTAGCATTTGCCATTTCCATACATTCCAGCTCAGGATCTATACAGTCTTTAATTGGAGCACTGAAAAAAGTGAGACAGCAAATACTGTACAGCTGGTTTTGTGATGAAAAGCATAAAACATTTTAACTTACATCACACTAAAATGAATAGTCTCCAAACCAGATTCTTTCTTTTTTCTCTTTTTCCAAATGTCCTTTTGTAAGTCCAAGGGACTGGAAAACCTCTCATATGAGAAGAAGCTGAGATAGCTGGCGTGGTTTAGCCCAGAAAAGAGAAGGCTCAGGGGGGAATCTTATAATTTTTTATCGTTATCTGATGGAAGGCTGTGCAGAAGATGAAGCAGAACTGTTCTCAGTGGTGCCCAGCGACAAGACAAGCGGCAATGGGTACAAACTCAAACACAGAATTCCACCTGAACATGAAAAAAAGCCATGCTTTTACCATGGCAATAGTTGAACATGGGACCTGCTGCCCAGAGAGGTTGTTTGGAGATATTAAAAACACAATACAAGGTGCCGAGAAACTTGCCTTAAATTCACACCTTATGCCACATAAATGTATAGCTTAAGTAACTGCTGATGATTCTTACTGTTCTGTTCTCCTCTTTTTCTTTTATCTACTGTCATTCATAGCCTCATGTAACCAAACATGCCAGACTTCAGTTCCCTTTTGTTGTGCTGACATTCTGTACAGAATATGGAATGCATTGGAATCCTGGTATTTAACTGCAATAAAGTGTGAAGCCAAATACACAGCGACAAGGTTTGTAATTTTTTAAAACCTGACTAAAGTAAAGCACATCAAAATCCTAAAGAGCAATGTCCGCAATCAAAAAGTACTTAAACTTTCATCTTAAATTTTGATAAAGAACAGCTTTTAACCCCTGTTTTTATTGATTGACTTAAATCATATACGTAGTCCTTTGTTGGAACTCTGCTTTAGCAAAGCCTAAGGAAAGCTTCTTTAAGTGATTCTGTCATTGTGAGCAGATGCTAATGGCTCATTGCATTTTGGGTAGGATTGTCAAGTGCACGTGGGACTGGTCTCCCCTTGTTCTGAGATCTGTGAATCTTTCCTGTACTTTATAAGCCCTGGCTGCTATTAAAATGGCTTTCAGAAAACAACTATGCCCTTCATTCTATGTATTTCTGCTTATTCAGCAATTGTTGTGTGGAACTTTCCAATTTTCTACTTCCAATTAAGTTCTAATACTGCATTCATTTTACTTAGGCTGGGTAATAACTTTATAACGCTGTCAATGTGGCTGTAACATTATTTGGCTACAGAGATAATTGAATAGTGTTTTTCATGAAAATACCATGCTTTCTAATTTCCTTTGGCTATCTTGTGTGAAATCTCTTAAATACAGTGGAGAAGGAACTCCTCACTCTTGCTGGTCAATATAACCTAGGATCTGAAAACTGGTCAAAAAAGACTGCAGTGCTGTCCAATAATTACACAGCAAAATTAAGGCTCTTTATGAAATATATTTTCTTTTTTCTTCCAACATACAATGTACTATTGCATTTTTATAGAAATATTTAGAAGAATTCCTAATAAACTTTGCAACACCTGCTCAATTATTGCAGAGTCTTCATTTTTCACATTCAGCTTTGTAATTCATCCTTATAGAGATCATTTCTGAACACATGTGCAATTACTGCTGTTTACTCTGTTTTCTTTCTTCTCAGTCTCAACATTTATCTCCTTTTATATGGAGTTAAATCTGCTTAAATACAAGCACAGTCCAAAAATAGACCTGTTTAAGAATAACATCCTGCTTACCAGTGTCATGGTTTAGCTATAAAGTTGAATGACTGTGCTTTTTTCAGGTTGTGGAAAGGTTATATATTGAGGAATCCCTTTTGAACTAGCATATAAATGCATAAAGGAAATAAATTTGCTCATATGAATGATGAACGCTAAGAGATCTTCACTATTCATTTACCAAGTAAAAGACTTTTAATGGAAAGGAATCAAAAAGCTTGTGCTGGTTCTCACTTGCCTTTTGGAAGATAACAAAAATAAATATACATTTTTTAATGCATTTATGGGAGCAATTTTGACAACAAATACGCAAGAAACTTCTCATTTCTTTTAGCAGGTTTTTCCAAGAGCAGGTACAACAATACAATCCTTAGGAAACTGCATCAGGCGGAGAGAGTGGTTAGAGAATAACAAGATGTAGGGCAGGTGGGGAAGGAAGGCAGCCCTTCTTTGAAGAAAGGTTTTGTGACTCACTTCCCCACTGTCACTTTCATACGAAAATTTCATTATTTAGCATGTAGGAAAGGGCTAAATTTTGTTGCAGTTATTTCATGCAGCATTAACTGCTATCCATAAAACCCCTACTTTAAAGCATCAGATGTGCTCAAAAAAGCATCTCTGAGTGTAATTAAAGATAACTGCTTTTTGAGTTACACAGAAGTAACTAAGGGTTTATTTCTTTCCAGAGCATGGTAAGTAATGACATTACTAGATGTGGTGACCTATGTTTGTGTGTGAGTGATTTGGAATGAATCACTATGAAGAACTGAAAATCACTGTGCATTGCTGAGGATCATTTCTTGCTAGATGAGGATCCTATACATGAGAATGGTGTGGCTGGGCCTTGAAACAAAACCAGAGACCAAACAGATGGTAATGAATTCATGTTGCCTGGTGCTAGTTAAAAGTTTCCATGCTGTCTGGGGAGGGAACTTTTGGGGCCTATGTATGAATGTAGGTCTTGCTTTACTGTCCTATATCATTGACTTGAAACACTGTATTTCATTTCTTTTGACCATGCTGTTTTGTGCTACTTCAAATACTTGAATACTGGGAGCTCCCACAACGTGAATCTCAGAATTCGTTTTGAAGTATTGTAGGAACTACAGAAGAAACACCATTGCTGAAGCTGTACTTGGTCTGATAGTGCCAAACCATTGGAGTTTCACCTCTGGAAGCACATCTGAGAAGGGGTGCCCAGAAAGAGAATATCCCAAATGTAGGTTAGAGGCTTAGAGTATGTGGGGATCTGTGACATTTACTGTCTAATGAAGAATCTTTTTGCCTGACAAGTGACAACCAGAAATTGATTTCATTTATTTCTCCAAGAGTCCACATCTAAACTAATTGTGGAAAAGACCTGATGGTTCATTCTAATTTTAATTAAGTAAAATATATAACTAACTCTGGCTGTTACTTTGTGGACTCTTGTTAAGTGTTTAGGCTCTGTCATAGCAAAACTGGTTTTAGATATGGGTTTTAGATATAGTTTGAAAATCCGTGTGTACCTGTTGAGGCTGTGTCATGGGTTCAGCAGTAGCAGTCATTTTTTCTCCTTCTTAGTGGCTGGTGCAGCACTGTGTTTCTAACT